>CAJUYG010007374.1:0-10984 GCA_910591675.1 Galerucella calmariensis | reverse complement strand
ATTTTTTCGAACAATTATCAATGCCCTTGGGTTATTACTACTGAAAAGTAATATGCTCATTTGAAAACGTTACCCTATATTCGAAGAGCATCCGTCAGCGAATCACAGAGCCGTGCAAGAGAGAAAGCTGTACCTCAAGTGTCTTTCTCTTTCAGCACCGCTGAACTTGTCGAGTATAACCTTGTCGTGACAAGTTCGGCCGCGACATGTGCATGTTTTACACAGTCGGTTTCTCAGTTGCATCCCAGTTTCTGACGTTTTGACTATCCGCACTATTATTTTTGTACGGCATTATTTTTTAGAACTTTATTTCTTTACGTTAGGTTGGAGCGAAAGGGAGTCGCGGTGCAAAAGATCTGACCGTTACGTTGCTGCGTTATGTGCCTGCGTTATGTGTTTACGAAGCAGCGATTCATAGGCTATAGAAAACTGTAATGCCGCCATATATCCATGTTTCTGGTTTAAATTTCACACAAAGGTTGATAATATAATTGTATAATAATCGATTGTTGATAATCGATTAGGAGATATACCTTACAGTTACGCATGTCCGTTCTAAACTAAAAAAAATGCTAGAAATATTTTAAATTAATCGATAGATTGAAGAAAAAAACCGAGGACAGAATTTTGTAACGAAACAACTCATCTACTACTCTACAACTACAACTTAATGATAATCGTTTGTTAATATATCAATAATAATCGATTATAGCTTGATTAATGATAATCGATTATTAATCAATTGATAATAATATAACTTAATATACAATCGGTTATTAATCGATTGTCGATGAAGGATTGATAATAATCAATTGAGATCAGTCGATTATTAATCGACTGCTGATAATCGATGATTAATCGATTGGTGATAATCGGTTATTAATCGATTATTGTTAATCGACTATTTAATCTATTGTTGATGATCAATTATCTAAGCGATCGTTGATCGATCAAAAATCATCGATTATCAATCAATTGATGATAATTGATAATAATAGATGATTGATCGATTAGAAATAATCGATTATATATGGATTGTTAAATGAAGTTTCATCCAGAGTAAAATAAATTATTATATTAATATATGTGTATTTATTTATTGATTCAAAACTTTTGATTATTGCTTTAAAGGAACTAAAGTTCTTACCGTGTGTCCCGTGACACGTTCTTCAATTTTTCATATTATTTTATTCTAAAAGGAGCCTATTGCACTAGATGCTGTGAATTTGCAGATGATATTTCTTGAGTAGGAAAATCTCGGAGAATAAAAAATTTCCCACAACTTTTCACACAACTTTTTTTGTACGGCATTACTGTCAAATATTTATTTATATGTTGTATAATCTACAGAAACAAATGCCGTACAGTTTCAAATCACCTTTTTAGAGGGTAGAAAATAAGAGTTTCCAATAGAGTCTGGACCGATCTCCTATGATTCTACTATCAAATGTAACAAACGGCGTACAGTTTCATATCTTGGTTTCAGGGGGTAGAAATTGGAGTTTTCAAAAATTTTCCTAGATTTTCCTCAAGGTTATTTTTGAACGGCATAGAATCTCGACCGATCTCCTATGGTTCTACTATCAAATGTAACGAGCGGCGTACAGTAACATCACATTTTTAGGGGGTAGAAAATAAAATGTTCAGTATGCCACTACGCTTTTCTACACAAGAGAAAATGTACGCCATAGTGCTGGAACTGATAGTGGCATGATAGACTATCGTTCTGAATGAGCTTGCTGCTGTTTCAAATCGCATCACTTTTTTCCCCATGGGCTCATAGTCTACTAGGTGTTGTATCCTAGAATTCTGAATGGCTGTGCAGCCCACTAGTATGTGCATGAAGTTTTCTTCTCCCATGCCCTAAGATCTACATTTTTCTTCCTCCACTATTTTGAGCCTTTTCAGGTGCCCATTCAGGCGACAATCCCTGTTAAAACCCTTAGTATTGTGTCACTATGACTCGGCATTCATTTGGTCTCAGCAGGCTGTAGTCACCCAGAAGTATCTTGGATGGTTTAATTCCTACTAGATCTTTCCAACAGATCTCTTTTTTTATCCGGATTCACCTATTTTTTCCCAAAAATTACATTGGAACTGATTCCGCAATAGGTTCCGGTCCCCAAAAGGGTGTTTGACCCCCCCTCCCTTCGCTTGTTTATCAGCTATTCCATTTCTTTCTTTTCAAGTGTGTCCTGAAATCCACACTAGGGTTAGTATATTGTTCTCGCCTAGCTCATTAAGTTTGCCTAGGCATTCTCACACCATCCTGGAACTGATTAACACGAAGGCTCAGTGCTTTAATGTCTTCTTGACTATCCGACATTATGCTAGTCCTTCGCCTTCTACTTCCTTTATCTATATTGAGCTGGGCACACTTTTTCATAGCGTGAATTTCCGGTTGATAGATACGTTTTTAATTTTCTCAGTTTCCGGAGTGCTTGGTTCCTGACCTGTACACTCCTATCCCAGATCCTTTCATTGCTTTTGAACCACCTATGTACCATTGAATGACATTCTCTCCAAATCTGGTAACGGTATTCGGATCCGACTCCTCCTTAATGTAACGAAGTTATACTTTTTCATCCTATCATCTCGTCCCAGGTTATCCGATGAATAATAATATCTTAGAATGCAATAGTAATTTCGCCGTCCATTTAATTTAATTCTATGGAAATAAAAACTTTTATAGGGCTTTTACTTTTTTGCACTATCAAACTGTTAATTTCAGGATATTCGCTCACACTCCGAACGCCTCTGAAGGGCGGTTTGCAGGGAAAACGTAAAGGGATTAATTTCGTCTACCTCGAGGCACATAAGCGGCATTTCAGTAAGACGAAGTGCCACATTGCAAACACCAAAATCACTAAACATTTATCACTGACAAACTGCTGCTGTTTATGGCTGCGATTTTTGTAGAATGTCGGGAGCGGGTTGTAAAGATCGTACCTAATTAATGCGTGGCTATTAGTAACGAACATACCGAACCATTGATGGAATTGCAGTAAGCAATAAAACTTCTTCCTATAGATGTTTCTTGAAATTACTTGTTTTTTAACTAGGGGGAGCATTTTAAAAACCCAATCACATCACTAGAAGTTACTAGATTTTGAATGTATTCCGAGAGGGTTATGTCAACACTTTTTTAACTGATTGACATTTGTGACACGTGGCACAAGCATTGTACTGCTCACAATTGTTGTGCTAATGAGGAATCAAGACATGCCATCATTGCGTGAGGGATCGAAAGTATTAACCAGTTTTGGAACTTCAGTTCTTTACGTCAGGTTAGGTTTGAGCGACCGGGGGTCGCGACGCAAGAGATCTGACCGTTACGTTATGTTACGTTGCTTCGTTATGTGCCTTGCTTGCGTGTGTGTGCTCTCTCCTGAATCTCTCTCGTTTACGAAGCAGCGATTCATATGCTTCGGCCGGGAATCGAACCCGGGCAGCCCGCGTGGAAGGCGAGCATTCTACCACTGAACCCACTGAACCACCGATGCTGAATTAAAATTCTATGCAAAGCTAGTATTCGCAGTGCTGGTGATCTACTTGAATTTGTTAGGATACATTTTTACTATTATTTCCATAATTTTTTTTGGGCGATTAATATTTTTTGTTTATTTACAGTAAGTATTTACGGTAAGTGATTTACTTACCGTTCAGACGTCGAAAAGTAATAAATAGCATAAAAACAATCTCACCAAAATGCAAAATATATTTTAAACTGATCGAGAAGTAAAAATGTCACTTTTGACATTTCGTTCATTTCGAAGAAATTTAAATTATTTTATTCGGAATTTATTTCAATATTATCGCGCAAGAAATTGTATAAACATCTCGAACGTTAAGGGTAATTACAACGTTTGCATGTAGATTCCTCTCGTAAAATTGGACAAAATGATATGAGGATTAAGGGGTCTAGCACATTTACTTTTCGAAATACAGGGTGTTGAAATTTTGAAAACTTGAATGTTTCAATTCGATAACTTTAAAATGGATGGATAAATTGATTTGACATTTGGCAGGTTGTTTTTAAATGTAAAAGGGCATATTTTGATAGAAATAGTAGTTTGTGCAATTAGTGTGGATATGATGGCCATATCGCACGAGAACGAAGTTTGAGCACGACGCCGTAGGCGGAGTGCTCAATCGTTCAAGTGCGATGTGGACGATCCACACGAGTCGAACAGCATATTTTTTCTACGACCCACTTAAGAAAAAATCTAGAAAATAAAAATTTCTCTTAATTGTAATATAACTTCAAATTAAAAATTTCACAATTCAATTTTATGTTTCCACTAATTTTTTTGTGGTAAACGTACAGTTTGTTCAATGTGTATAATTCTACGGTTTCCCTTTTTAAATATACGTTGCTGTTATAAGTAGATGTTGCCAGTCGGACTCCCTCATGAAGGGTACCGTACCATTATCTATAATAATGAATATTCTGCTAAATATTTCAAACGTCTACCTGTTGTCGTTATTAATATTAAGCAGAATAATTATTTAAAAATAAACAATAAAAAAAACTTCTTCGCGGGGAATCGAACCCGGGTCTACCGCGTGAGAGTCTGGTTTGTTTACCACTCGACCACCGAGGAATGTGCAAATAGTTTATCTATACCGTCAGATGTATTACATAATTTTTGCTTGAGAGGAACTGAAGTTCCTACCGTGTGTCCCGCGACACGTTCCACCTTTTTTCATCCTAATTTGTTAATAAAAAAAATATTTCGAATACATTCTTCTATACGTGGAATTGGTTATTTTGTATTGATTCCATTTAATAATTTCAAAAATATTCCAGGTAGTAGAGATTTATATTTATTTTCATTTTCTGACATCCTGGTTTGTATGTATGTATGTATGTATTTTGGGGTGACATTCACTGAGACCTAAAAGATCTATAGTGCCCCTTCACTTCTACTTAGTTTCTTAGAAAAGTCTCAGAAACTAGCTGCTCCTCAAGTCCCATTTCCCGGAGGTATTTTAGGATATTTGCAGGCTTCACCTTAGGTAAATGTTCCTCTTCTATCCAGTAATCTCCCAGGTGTTGTGCTCTAGGATACTGAAGTGCTGTGCAGTTGGAAAGTATGTGTATGGAGGTTTCTTCTTCCATGCCACAAAATCTACATTCTTCTTCCTCCACTATTTTGAGCTTTCTCAGGTGCCCATTCAGACGACAATGTTCCGTTATGATCCCTGTTGAAACTCTTAGCACAGTTTTACTTTGACTTATGCATTCATTTGATCCCAACATCTTGTAGTCACCCAGAAGAGTCTTAGATTGTATAAGCCCACTAGATCTCTCCAATGGTCAGATCTTTTTTTTTCTCGGCTTCACCTATTTCTTCCAATTTTCTGGTTTTCAAGGGATTAGATGTTTGTTGAAAGATTCAAAAGGGTGATTTAATCAGCTAACCATCTAAGTCTGCAAAACATTTTCATATTTATCACTCACCGGTTCTTGGTTTGTATCTGATAGTCGGGTTCTACTCAAAGACTCACCACACGCCTCCAGCGCTTGAGTGACATCAGGGGTAGGTCAACACGACCACTGTATTTGTCGGTCCGCTTTGACATAATCCATATCAATTTTCTTCCCAACAATCGGGTTGAATTACGTAAACTCAATACACTACAATCAGCCAAGACTGGAGGTTTTTTGAGTAGCCTTCAAGGTAACTTTTGTGCGTGATGTTGTAGATGATGTGAAAATACTAAATACTGTTCGACCTCCCACTTTCTTGAATGATTTTTCCTACTGAATACTCAGTTTCCTTTTGATATCATTACAATTTCCAAGTCCTCCAGTTTTTAAAAATTTAAACCTTTTGCATTGTTTGTAAATTGGTTCTTTAATTTTTAATTTAAAGCAAAGCAGCTGATGCACAGTGGGTGATAATGGGAAGATGCTTTTGTGTATCTCAGTGAACAACGTGGATCTGCAAAAGTGCCATATTACACTTCAAGAGCTTTCTGGATTTTCCGGCTTTTGTGGTAGTAAACGTGCTGACATTTGTCACTTCAACAACATATAAGCCGACAGAGAATGATTGTTATTTTATAATGAGTATGGTTCACAGTGGCCTTGTCGCTACTACGCTGTCATTAGTGTTAATTGAGGGAAACATTTTCTACAATACCCTCGTTATTGATAATTTTGCCTATTAAATATTTTGGAACTTTGAATCAAAATATCACTTAAAAGTATGTGGAACGTATTTGAAGAAATTGTGTTAGTCATTTTCACATCTTTTATATTTTGCATATAGATCTAGAAAAAAAAAACAACTTTCAAATTGTTTTCCTAAGCATTCTTGACAAAAAGCAGTGCAATTTCGGATTCTTCGGAACCCATTCTGGAAGCAGTAAGTCCACTCGCCTGTTGGTACATTCAAAATAGAGTTTTTCAAGGCTTTGACATCTTCTGGGGGCTGGAACCACTCAGTACATTCTTGATTTTTGAAAAAGTTAAAAGGGATAGTCCAACAATACAATGTTTTCTTGCCTTCAAAACTCAATTGTGTTTCGATCAGTGTGCGGGAACTTGCATTGTCTTGGTGGAAGATCATACATCGTTGGGGGTTGGTTGTTGGAAACTCAGTACTTACTTCTAGCAAACAAATCGATATGTACCAATCAGCAGTAACAGTTTTCTTTGATCTTGCAAAGAAATTGTTGCTACATGATATATACCAGGCTGAGAGTTTTGAGAAACCAATCGAATCTTATTTCCGTCTTTTCTCTGTCATCTCGTCAACAGATGTGGCATCCAGCTTTTTGAAAAATAAATATTAATGTGAGTTTAGAATTGTGGTTTTCAAAATGCCCACTGATGCTTCAATCTCAATATATGTAACCAGTCGATCTTCTTGGATCACTTTACATCTTAGAACATAAAACAGACAGGAAGGAGCATTTACCAAATAAGTTTGCGTCCAAATGGGTGGTTGCAAATGGCGAATAGTCGTTTCCGTTTTGACAGTGGCGTACTGTTTGTATTGGGTATGAGATATGTAAAAGTTTTAAATTGTAGCTTATTGAAATGTATTAAATAGATTATGTGTTATTTCTAGAGTGTAAGAAGAATGAAGAGGCTACATCTAATTCAAATATCTCTTTATTGGACCATAACTTTCTTCTTCCACTGAATATTAGTTGTCTCCTTTGTGCTTATTCTTAACCAAGAGATGTGAGCGTTCCTACGAGAAAATCCGCCATTGTTCCATTGAAATTTTATACGCCGTATTCTCGCCGATTCCCTTCCTATGAAATTTTGGTAGAAGAGGAGAAATTTTGTTCTCCTGCTTTGAAGCACACGAATCTAATATTTCCATGCGAATCGCATGCGCATAACGTATTTTATATTGATATGTCATGAATTAAAGTGAAGGAAGTAAACCGGCCCGTTTGCAAATCTTCATGTTCCTTCATAAACTGCACTAATACATATTATTGCGCTGAACTGATTGAAGGTTTTCGGTCCATTTTTATTTCATATTATATTGTAACGTTTATTCTAATTTATATTTACAATTAATTTATATTTACAGATTTATATTGAAATACAGTCCTTATTCAATAATTTATATATCACACTAAACACACACTAACTAATTTATATGAGAGTCACTTTATCGAGGCGCGATTGCTTTCTTTCAGTATCAACACTAACTGACTAACTAACTCCGCTGCGATGCTCGTCGCCTATTTATACTCGCACGTATGCATTTCTAGAAACCTCTCGAACTCGATGTTTTGGTTGAATGCGCTGGGTTTTTCTAGATGTTACGTTTTCCAGATCATTCTTGAAAATAAGGCGGAGGAGCCATAGTCGTATCATATGGGAACTTCACTGGGGGCACTAATTGAGCACATTAATGCAGCAGCTCGCGTAACAATATCTATAATTTGGAAGTTTTATCTCTAAGATTAAAATATAAAATGACATCTGTCAAGATATGACATTTTCTTGTTACTCTTAAACTACTATTTGAGCATGGTCTACCACATACATTTCAATTCATTGATAACATACGGCAACAATGTCCAAGTATTTCGCATGGCCCAGAATGCGGTTCGAAATTTCAAGAGAGCAAGGAACGTTCCTACTCGTGTGATAGAATACTCACTTCTCTCAACTATGTTCTATCGATGAGAATAGGCGTCCGCATGCACAGATTCTTTAATAAATTCCATTTAGCAAGCAAAAATAGATCTTTAGCCTAGACACATTCAATAGAGTGCAAAAAAAAATTCTGTGGCCAATAACCTTCATCTGAGGCCAGCCCTGCTTCCACACACACACACACACACACATATCATAAGTATTTTTTCGTGGGATACCGTTGATGTGAAGTCGGTTATAGAGCGGTTATACCCCCACCAAAGAAATTTGAAAGGTTGTTATTGTTCATGATCTCTCGCGAAAATCAACCGGTTAACCGAATAGAATTAACTTCACAACAATAATAAATAAACATAACCTCAATAAAAAGTGACGAGTTACAAAGTTTCTTATGGTTTCATTGTTCCTATAGTTCGAAAAATGTTTTTTTTCAGTTTTAACTATAATTGACGATTTTTTTGGTACTAGCCTTCTCGTAGTTATGTCATCACAAGTAACGTTGCATAGTTCAGTTAGGCTACGAGTTTCGGATGATTATTTTCACACTAGGGTGAATCATATGGATTGATTAAGAAAATATAATGAAACGGTGTTTTTTCAGCTTTTTAGAATTTAAATAAACACTTTTTCGCAGTTACCAGCTCCGTGGATATTATACATAAAATAATGAATTTTCTTTGATATTATACTGAAATTTCAATCAAATTTCTAATTTTCAAATGTAACTCCTGTCAATTAAATTTCTATAACCGCCAGTAACCATACTCCTAGGTGCGGGAATTAAAGAAGATCCCGTTTTATAACTTATTGCGTCACAAATTACGTCATTAACTTACTCCCCTATTACCGTTCTATCGCAAAAATGCAGTGGGAACCGAATAACAGTACCCGTTATATCAACGGGATCTCGCGAAAAAATACTATAACTTACTATAAGAATAATACTTCTGTTAATACTTTCGTTTAAACTTATTTCCACCAAAAACCTACATAAACAATCTACGTCAGTAAACGTCAACTTCACAAATGAGTCATAATTAGGGTGTTGCAAATGGCGACTTCCGTCGCATTTTCTTATACAGCTAATGAATGACAAGACTCCTTCCTGTCTGTTTTATGTTCTAAGCTTTACATACATCATAGAGGTTTTCTAGGTGACTGCAGATGCTGGTGGACCTGGTGTTGAATGGTCGCTAAGATTTATCGGTCCACGTTTAAAATCTCTACACCAACGAGAAATTGACGACTGATGGTGTGGTGCTTAGTTGCGAAAACAGAAACCAACTCAGCAATGCCTTCTTGTTGGGAATGTCTTCGAAGATTCTGAGAAATTATTGCACACACATTTTCTTGGTTCAGTTCGATTTTTCAACTCACTCATCGACTTTAAAAATTCAGTTTAGGTAGAGCTTTAGGCGAAGTGGTCTGAAACTGACGTTACAGTTGTCAGAACCAAACATGAGCCCCGGAAAATATGCGAACTAAAATAAGGGCATCGCAAGCAGCCAATCAAGAGCCAATGTTAACGATTGTCCATTAGTAATTGTTAATCCTTTTTTCTCTTATTCTCTTGGGAATCAAACCACAATAAAGTTTTTTATTTTTTATTTCGACGTTTCGGTAGCGTTCCAGCTACCGTTGTCAAGAAATAAAAAATAAAAAACATTATTGTGGTTTGATTCCCAAAAGAATAAGAGAAAAAAGAATAAGTAATGCCACAAGGAACTTATAGAAGATAGTAATTGTTAAATATAATCGAAATAATATGACCGAGTGATCTCACCAACATACATCATTTTCTCCATGCTGTATCAGTGTTGTCAATGCGAGGATGATTATCCGATTTTTAGACAATTTCACTAATTTGGATCCAATAGTTTTTCGAATATTTTGTAGAAGGGATATGTAAAATGGCTATTGTTTTTGGGGACTTTCCATATTGACTGGGGTCGAAGACTATTTAATAACCAATGTGTCCTTTTGGTAATTTTGACCAATTCTGATAATTTGAATAGTAGTAATTTTCATTTTTGCATCGGCAACACTGGACTAAAACCAGTTCATATTTTGTTGCTTTCCATAGAAACTTGACCCTTCTTTTTCATGACATTAATACAGTCATGTAATTTGAAAATATAGAAATTTAGGGCAAACGGTAGTTTAAGTTTTGGTCCAATATAAATTGTTTTATTAATATTTAGAGTTACACTTTTAGCAAGTTTGACTTTGTTTACAGATCTCTTAACAGTTGACATTTATAGTATCGATATTTGGTTATCGATTCAAAATATCGAATTGCTACTACAAAAATACAACTACAGCGACATGATCACGCTCACCGGGCGCACGTTTGCTTCTGCCAACTGTAAGTTAACTAAACATGATAATTTTGACATGTGGTATTTGATGACAGGCGACAACGCTAAATAGACAACCCTCACATATTTATACTTGTGGATACATTCATTTCAAACTCATTGAATTTATGATTAATTGATAAAAAATTACGTTTCTCAATCAATTAAATTAATAATGATAAGATATTCTTCGACTCTATACTAACCATCTCGAAAAAAGTCGAAGTGGAACAACATAGTAAATTCAAAAGTCATTCTTTGCTTACAAAACATCACCCTTTCTCTTGTTAACATTCTCTCTTTCGCATAGTGTCGTCTTTAAACCCTAATAGTGGAAATTAAGGGCAAAAGGAACCCTTGGTAAACTGGCGCTATTAACTGTAAGTCTCGGAAATGAATATGGAATGTGTTGCGAAACTAAAACCATAAAGTTTCCGTTAGGGACATATGAAGAAAATTGGTTAAGACCAAAAGGTGGCTGGAAACATTTAAC
>CAJUYG010007373.1:0-10985 GCA_910591675.1 Galerucella calmariensis | reverse complement strand
ACAATTACCATCATATGGTTTGATGTTTTCTAATTTTAATTTGAAAAGATCCCAATTGATTGCGACGGGTGATTTAGTACTTGTAGTAGCCATTTTTGAATTATTAGATAAATCTAGATTCTCAAAATTATTAGATATTGAGGATTCTTCAATATTTAAATCTTTAATTTGCTCTATTAGCTTTCTAAATCATTCATTCAATGTAGTATGAATAAATATTATTTCCATAAATTGCAATGAAAATATAATGAAATTCTCAAATTATTGAGCACGTACTTAACACAAATATCTCTCCTATATTCTAAATAAAAGGTAAAGAAAGGCAAAAGAAACTTGGCACTTACAGTGATAGTCTGAAGTACTGGAGTATCTTCTCGACTTCCGACAACCCCTTTAAGGGTACCAGAACAGCTCCTCCAAGGGGTAGGTTCTTCAGGATCCGCACTTCGATGTTGAAACACCAAGATCATGGATAGTTCAACCGACACTATGCGAAAGTCTTTCCACAACCCGCACGAATCCTACTGACTGCGCCAGATATAACTTTCGTATTAAAAAGTTATTTTTCAAAAACAAATTAAATGTACACTTAGAATTTATTATATTTAGTACAATATAAATATTTGATAATAAATTAACAATTAAAAGCTTTAGTGTCTATTATCGTGTCTATTATCGTCTAGTTAGAGGTATTTATACCTTCTATTCGAGGTTGCTATTGGGCGGCGGCTTCCTGGAATTAAATGCAAAAGCTTGCATTTTTGGTGCACATAACTTGCGTCTGCGATTCTAACTCGATAACAGTGGTATTGCGTCTATTTTGTTACAGTAAACACGTGCGGCTTGCGCCGGCGGTGGCTATTGTTTGACGTTATACACTTTTTATGTATTTGTTTTCTTATAAAATAGAACTTGAAAGAGGTAAGTGTTAAACTAGATCATACATGATACAGATCATTACAAAACTTAACCTAAAGTAATAGTAGCATTTTTTAAACTTCATTTTAAATAAAACTTCCCTTTTCTTTAATTTTTCTGGGCAGCTATTCTAATTTATAACGCCTAAATGATGAATGGATAATAAAGTTTTTCTACGACAACCTATGAAAACGACACAGCTCATATTACCCTAGAAAGCGGAAAGCAAGCAGTAAATAGTATAAATATTTGTATATTGTTTTACTTATACATTTCTTGCTACTAAATCACTTCAATCAAGTACATTTATACAATAATTTAAATAAGTAAATTTTATGAAAAGGCAATACATATTACACTGAATAATTTGGATTTAATGGCTGATCTGGCAAATCTCACCACACAATAAAGTGTCATTCTGTTAACTGTCAATAATTTAAAATTTTGTTCAAGCGAATCATAAAACTGAAAATAGGTTGAAAAATTTTAAATTATACCAGATATCAATTTATTAAATGTATGAGAACTATAAAAAATATATTATATCCTTTGGCTCATATAAGAGTTTTAATTATTGAGAGTTTATTCTTTAAAAGGTTGGTCGTGGGAAATATGGTGTACATTACTCGTGGGAAAGTGCATTTCAAGCACTCGTTATGTTTCCGCACTCTTGCGCAATATGTCACTTTCCGCATTTGTTACGTAATATACTATTACTTGATTATTAAATCAAATTAGTTATGCTTTTCATGAATTATGTTCTTAATTAACTGCAATGATTTTTTTTCACAGATTATTGAATTACGTTTGTAACACGCTTTTCTGAACCATGGATCCTAAAGAAAATTCTGATTTTGATGAGAACGTTGATGATGACCGTGATCCAGATTATGATCCATTAGAAAATAAAAGAAAGTTGATTCCAGATTATTTCAATTTCGGAAATAATTTTTCCATTAGCGATAATGAAGAAAATGAAAATGAAAATGAACAAATAAGCGATCAATCTTCTACTTCTACATCAATAACTCCACCATATTCTTCACAAACATCATCTGCAAGTACAACTACTATGTTTAGCAGTTTAGATCGTTATGCTTACATCGACGGTAGATTTTTTAGTGTACCAAGAGATGAAAAACATCTTAAAACCCAGTGTCAACTCTGTCTTCCTAAAATACATTTTATAAAAGTATCGGAGTATCGATTAATTTCCTGAAACTCATAAGGAAAGTGCACAGTGATTCAAGTATCAAGAACATCTGAAAAAAAAGAAAATTGAAAGTTTCGCTAAAGTAAGAAGAACTACTGTCAACAAAAATATCACTCCGCCCGTTCAACAAACAAGTCAAAAAACACTAGAATGTAGCTTTTCATCAGGTCTTCCAATTAGTCAAAAAGAATTTGAAAATAGAATAATCGCCTTTATTACAAATACCATGTCTGCAGTTTCTATTTTAGAGAATAAATATTTTATCGACATCTTCAAAGGCATGAATCTGAAAGGAAGGAAAACGGCGATGAGAAAAATTCAAACATTAAATGAAAATATAACAAAATCCATTAAGAGTAAACTGGAATTAGTACAATACGTTTGCACAAGTACTGATATTTGGAGTGCAAAAAAACGAAGCTTCTTAGGTGTTACTTGCCACTGGTTGGACACAGATTTCAACAGACATTCTGTAGCTTTGACCTGCAAACGGTTTCATGGAGTGCATTCTTTTGATAAAATTGCACAGTTACTTGATGAGATTCATAGGAACTTCAAATTAGGCCATGACATTGAGGCTACAGTAACCGACAACGGTTCAAATTTCGTCAGGCATTCAAAGAGTTTGGAGTGAATTTATCCCATGAAATAATTCAGCAAAGTATCGACCCTGAAATGGAATTAACTGATTTTAATGACTTTGAGAGCGGAATTGAAAATTTCGATGCATCTGATTCTGAAGGTGAAGAAGAAAACATGGAACTTGAACTGGATTTACCCTTGTTCGCAAAAATAGATGTAGATGTTGACTTGAACTATGGCAATGAAAATTTTCAATAGGTATATAATGTGGAAAGTCAGGAAAACTACTGATTTCAGCTGGTTTTACCCATACATAAGAGATGCGCAAGTCATACCATAAATCTAATTGCTGTAACTGACGTAAAAAATGCCATAGAATGTAATAAAACAACTAGAAATAGACATACTATCATAATGAACAAATGTCTCATTTGGCAAAAATCATCCCGACCTGAATTAGCAGAAATAATTGGAAATATTGTTGGTCATTATTTCCGTTATCCGTGTGTAAAACGGTGGAATTCCTACTATGACTGTGTAGCCAGATATTAAAGGAGAAAGACAAGCTAAATGATTTGTTTTTTTCAACTAGGATTAAAAAATACATTTAAAGAAAATGAAATAACGTACTTAGAAGAATACTGTAAAATTTTACGACCATTATCAGCAGCATTAGATATTTTACAGGGAGAGTCTAATGCATATTATGGTTATTTATTACCATGCTTAGTGTCGGTTAAAACAAAAAAAAGAACTGAGAATGTTCAACTAAGTGGTCGTATTTTGAGTGCGTGTATTGAAGGAATTTTCTAACATATTATCACTATCAGATTCTGAAGACTATGCTGTTATATAAGCATTCACTATTCCAAAATTTAAATTTCGTTGGTTTAATGCCATCAAAGATGGTGCTGCAAAAGACTTGAATGACAGACAAAAAGTCATCATAGATGATGCTAAAAAACTTACACCGCAAACACAAACCACACACATGGACATGAAAAAAACAGATTCTGATGATTTTTTTGATTTCGATGACAGTGAAGAAACTCAAAATGAAAATTGATCCATACCAAATAATGCTACTTATATTGAAATTGAAATTTTGCAGTACATAAAGGATAATAATGACGAATTATTGTCAAGTTTGATTAAATATCCAACTATTAAAAATTATTTTTGAAATTAACAGATTTTTACTATCAAGTGCCCCTGTAAAAAGGCTATTTTCTTTGCCACTTTTATAAACTCGCCCAGACGACATGCTCTAGCAGATAGCAACTTCGAAAATTTGGTATTATTGAAAGCTAACATTGGTTTCCAATCTCAACATAACTTTGTTCTGTATTCCTATCTATTCTTTTAAGAAAAAAAGAGAATTTTGTTTTTTTCTCATGTTACTTTGTTTTGTTTGTTTGGTATTCCTATTCTTTCAATATAAAATAGCTTACTATCACTAGTTTTCTTAAAATCATAACTTATATTTTTTCAAACCGTCTTTTAAACCTCATTTAAAAGGCTTCAACCACTCTTAAAGGGCTACAAGTACTCTTAAAGGGCTTCAAGCACTCTTAAAAGGCTTCAAGCACTCTTGAAGGGCTTTAAGCATTTTCAAACTGCTTAAGCTTGGAGCTCTATCAAATATTTTTTACGTTTCAAGGGCTTCAAATACTTTATGAGTATTGGATGCTTGATGCTTGGTGCTTAACAATAACAGCACTCTTAAAATAGAAAGTATTTGATACTTTCAATACTAAAGCACTCGATCGAAGTGCTTTGTGCTTGATAATTGGAACACTTTTCAAAAGTGATTTACACAGCTCTGCTTCGGTACTTTATTATGATTTTTTCATGCACAAATGTCTGTACAGCCATTAAACGAATTTCAAGGCTTTCGTTACTGTTTTCTGCTTGGTTGGCGAATCTCTCCTTTTTCTTTTTATGTCTTGAAATAGTTGATAAGATTGTATTTTTTGGTTCTGGTAATGAAATTTAAGAAATAAATAGCTCTGTTTATTATTTTCGTTTTCAATTGAAAAATTCCATTGATATTCCATTGATCAGGTTATTGGATTATATTTAAAGTGATTTTGGAAGTTCTTACCAAACGGAAACCTTTTTATCATCAATTTTTGAAAAAATTTTTATCTTGATGAATGTATGTGTATCTTGAGAAAATTATTTTGCCGTATTCAGATTTTCTTTGGTGTATACCGGGTGAAAATAAAGCACAAAAATATGAAGATAGTAGATCAAACCTTTTTTTAAAACATAAAATCCGAAACAGAAAAATTCAAAAATTGACAAAACTCCAATTTCCGAAATTTTCGCAAATTCATATTAACATATTTCTTGAAATAAATTAGCATTGGAAAAAACTTAACTAAACTGTTTATCTCATATTTATAAGTCCTTCAATATGGCTGACTCAGATTCCATATTTTTAGGAAAATTTGATTCACTATCGTCATACTTTTGTGCTTCATTTTCACCCGACATTCACCACTCAAAATCTCAATACGT
This sequence comes from Galerucella calmariensis, assembly GCA_910591675.1. Lineage (NCBI taxonomy): Eukaryota > Metazoa > Arthropoda > Insecta > Coleoptera > Chrysomelidae > Galerucella > Galerucella calmariensis. The sequence goes on along the minus strand of CAJUYG010007373.1, from coordinate 5,749 downwards.
AAAAATAATTTTCTCAAGATACAAAAACATTTATCAATATTAAAAGTTTCTGACACATCAAGGATAAAAAATTTTGCTATTTTGTAAAAACTTCCGAAGATACGCTGTATATTTTTGTAATCTTCTATCACCACAGACCTTTTGCAAAAATAAAAAAACCAGGTACGTCTATGCAGCTTCTTCTTCTTCATGCTATTCTTTTCTCCGGGTATATTTGTAATCTCACATATTGGTAACCTCTGTGTTTTCTGATTTGATACATATAGTTAGTGACCTTTGAACCCACACGATAGGAGCGCTTTTGACTATACCAAGAAATTGGGTGTCCCAAATCTCGAAAAAACAGTCATTAATTGAATAAATATGGTATCCGCCTTTTTGTCTTTTACTGGAAGTAACTCAAGCCAATTTGAGTAGGGGTCAGATAAAACAACATAATTTTTACCTGCATAGGTGAATATATATATATCTGTACCTACCCTTTCCCATGGACGATTTGGCAATGGACAAGATGAAAAATATTGTTTTGGATGTTTTTTTTAGTCAATTTTTTACATGTTTTTCATAATTGGATAAATAATTCAATGTCTATTGATAACCCTGGCTAGTAAAAGATTGTACGCGCTTGAGCTTTAGCCTTGTCCATACCCAAGTGACCCTCATGTAACAAGGAAAGCATTTCTTATCCCAGGTATTGGGGAACTACAAGTTTATGTTCTAAAAATATCAAGTCATCGCAGATAAATAATTGCTCTTTTATTTTCCAAAAACACGACCTGATTGTGGAATTTTGTCTTTTTGAGTTGGCCATCCGTTAGCAATGAAATGGAAAAAATTTAGTTGTTAGTCACAATTGGTTTCTTGCCTAAATTGATCTTTTTTTCGTCTGACAAGGTTTGTCACAAGTATCACAGACAGTCTTTGACAATCCGGATTCGGCGCAAAGACCCTAAAGTGTTCTCGGGAGAACGTCAAAGTCAAAGACTGTCTGTGATGCAATGTTTTTTGTCATATCTAAAAACGCCAAAACTGTAGAATGTGTCATTAATTTTGTTGTGTGTTGTCAAATAAAGTTTGAGAATCCGCGGATTCAACATCCAACCTTGTTAAATTTTCAAGTGGGGCATATACTTTTGAAAGATTTGGTATGAATTTTTCAACAAATTTGACGATTCCTGAAAATCCTAAAATATCTGGTTTGGACTTCGGTCCATTCGTCTTTCGAAAATATTTGACCCATATTTTCCACACTATTTTGTCTAAATTAGATTTTATTCTTGTTGAACTTTAAATTTTATTTTAAAGCCCTATCTAGAACAAGTTTTAGGTTTTTGTCATGCTGAGCCTCTGAAAAACCAGTAGGTAACTATTAAGTCATCAAAATAAATTCAAACCCCTCCTAGATCACCAAATACCGTAGAAATAATTTTTAAACACTTCTGAGCTGAGCATATTCCAAAAGCCATTCTTGTGAATTGATACCTTCCAAATGGTGTACCAAAAGTCATTAGATATAAACTTTAATTGTCGAATTCTATCTGCCAATAACCGTCTTTCATGTCTAGTACTGTAAAATATTGTTCATTGCTAAGTTTTATTGCAATTTCATAAGAAAATGGAATTAGAAAATGAAGTTTATTATCATTATTCAACTCTTTTTGATAAAGACAGCCGCAGATCATTAGATTTATCAACAATGAACGACGGGTGTGCCCATTCTCTACTTTTTTAATGCTCAAGATCACACAACTTATTTCATTTATCATGCAAGACTTTTGGAACTCGTCTCATTTACGATAAGTTTGCAATAACAATGCATGACAGATGCTTTACATGGTTGCCACTTGTAATATTTTTTCCAGTTGTTGGCATAAAATTATGTTGATAAGTTGTTTATTGTATAAGAGTATAAGATTACATTCCATTAAAAAAAAAAGAGCAGAAATTATGAAATTTTGATGATTAAATATGTAAATTTCAAGATGCAAAAGTTTGAAACACCAATTTAAACTGAAAAATGTTATTTCCATACATATGTTGAATTGCATTATTATTTCAGTATTACGCGTTTGTGTGGTGACTACACGATCGCGGTTCCGGTATTATTGAACAATCGTTAGACTTTTAACTTTAACTTTTGACTAACAATATTTCTTACCCAATCTGCCTCTGAAACACATAACTATAAACAGTTGCACACCTTTCTATGAATAGTAGACTAAATGGTAATAAAAGTGCTATCTATACCTACTTAATAGTCAGACCTATGTACTCACTGATTTTTTTCAACCAGCTTGTGTCTGAGTGTAGCGTAGTAAGTTTTTTCACAGCAGTGTATCCAGGAGTTGATTGAACAAACAAAAAGGAAAAGTAAACACTCATAAAATATATTCAGCTCTTCAGTATGACGTATAGTCTCTGCCCATACTTCGGGTGTTACTTTTCCTAATGCCTTTTTCCATGTGGTCAGTGATTTTTCTACCGAACGTCCATCTGTGCCCACATGATCTCTATAATAATTTTTAGTTATACCCCAAATGTGTTAGATTGGATTGAATATACAGTGATATGGATGAAGGCGAAGCACTAGATGTCCATATTTTCCTGCCAATTGATTGGTTTCATATTCCACTGGTTCCTTATTTCTAAAAGATACAATAGTTCATCGAACAAAATTCCTTTAAAGTAATGTTTAAGTTTCGCAAACTTACCGTTTAACTAATTCCAACAACTGTGGTTTAAGAAAATTTTGTTCAAAAACAATATTATCCTTTGTAAACTACCCTTTAATATTTTCCATTTTAGAAGCTGTTGTTGGCTGCTATGTTTTTTTTTGCCGAGATGGGAAACTCATGTTCGACTGGGTCCTTAACCAGTACCCAGACAGTGTTGGACTCATCCCCACGGAGATGCCTACCAACCAAACCCACCTCAAACTCGCCGTTACTCCCCCCTTGGAATCACTACCCTAGCATACTTCAAGACAAGCAGCGGTCCCTCACACACTCTCCTTCATCTTCTTCCTTCTATCACTCCTACCTCTCTCATGCCATAGCGAGTCCTTCTTTTTCCCTGATCATGCTCTCTACTACGCCACGTATCTCCATCCATTTCTCCACGCCTCTTAACATAATCCCCACCATATTCTCCCAATACACCGCCTCTCCCAGTTTATTCTCTAAATTCTTCAAAAATTCCTCATCCTGCCAACATCTAAACACATGTCCCACATCATCCTCCACTTCACATCTCTCGCACACTCCAATTTCTATTTTCCCAATCTTGTGGAGGTAACCCTATCTCGACCCATGCCCTGTGAGCACCTGCGTCAAAAAGTAGCTCACCTCTTCAAATTTCTGGCTCACCCAATTTCTCCTGCTCCCAATCGCTCCTTTTAGCGCGCCCTCATACTTATCCCACCTTTTCTCCATTTCCTCATCCATCCATTCCTGTACTTCCTCTCTGCTCGCAATCCTCCAGCGTTTCTGTCTGGCTCTAGCCATTAAGTCCAATGGATAGGACCGTGACAGCACTGCTGCTGCCAGTCCACCCACTGTCCTGTACGCCTGCACCACCCTCAGAAGTATTCCTCTCTGCACCCGCAGGAGTGGTCTAACCCTCGCATCCAGCTCTGCTTTCCCACCCCACACAGCATACTCTGCTCTACCGTCTTACCAATTATCCTCCTCTTCCATTCTCCTGAACTTTCACATTAACCATCAATCTTCCCAGCCACGCTGCCCTTACTTTTGCCTTTCGCACAGCCTTCAACATATGGGTTTTAAGGGATAATTAGCTATCCAACCACACCCCCAGATATTTCGCCGCTTCCTCTATCCGAATTTTCTCTCCCTTCACCATCACCCCTACCTCCCTTGCCTTGTTCCGCCCCTTCACCAGTAGCCCCACCTTCCTATCCTCAGCCACTTCCAGTCCATACCGCTCTATCTTCTCCACAATCTTCCTACACATCCTCTCCGCCTTTCTTCCTATCTCCACCTCTCCCTTTGCCGTACATACCAGACAGACATCGTCTGCATACACCGTAATCTCACACCCCTTTTCACATGCTATCCTACACACTTCATCAAACACACACTTCCAAAGCGTCGGTCCCAGAACCGAGCCCTGGGGCACTCCAATCTCCGTCCCACACCTTCTTCCCCTAGTGTCCACTATCGCACGCCCCGTCAGGTAGTCCTCTACTAGATGAACTAGCCCCTCACCTACTCCAAGCTTTGTCAACGCGCTCAACACCGCCTGTTTATTGACACTGTTGAACGCGTTCCTCACGTCAAAGAAGAACACAAGCAGGGCCAATTTCTTATTCCTACCGTTACCATGCCTAGTACTTTGCACCAAGTCGACCACCCTGCCCAGCTCCGAGATGCATGACTTCCCTTCTACAAACCTATGTTGGTTTTCCCTAAAACCCCCATTCCTATCAACTTCCTCCTCAATCCTAACCTTTATCATCCCCTCCATCAATTTACCCAATCCACACAGCAGCACCACGTTCCTATTTCCACCCATTCTTTCCACCGCTATCTCATATGCCTTGCCCATGTGTTGTTTTCCAACTCCCAAAGTAACTCTTCCCACTTTCTTCTTTTTTCCCTCTCCATCATGCTCTCCAGTTCCTTCTTCTTCTCCTTATATCCACCTCTTCCCTGCATCCTCACTTTTCCCCTCAACATTCGCCTTCGTTCCTTCTTACACACTCTCCACAGACTCTCTATTTCCTCATTCCACCCGTAATTAGCTCTCCACTTGCGCCTATTACCCCTCTTTCCTTCTCTCCTGCAGCCCTGTATCACATCATACAGTTTCTCGGCCTTTGTCCACTTCCATCCCCACTCTTCCACCAATTTATTTCTCCCTCCTCTTATATTCGTCTCCACATACCTATATAAACTCCAGCTGTCCTCATCCTCATCACTCCCTCACCACTCACCCTCACCCTCCTCACCTCACCCTCATCACTCTTTCCCCCAGCCATTCATCACACGCTGTTATGTCAATATATGATGAACTCCCTGTCACCCCTCACGAAGGTGGGCAACAGTCCATCATTCAGCACCGCCAATCCGTTGGATGTCAACACTTCCTCCAGGATCTCTCCTCTCCTGTCCGTTTTTCTCGCTCCCCAGGCAGTATTCTAGGCATTGAAGTCGCCTGTCACCATTCTTCTTTTAACTCTCCTTTTTCCTTTAGACACCCCAAGATCTTCCTCCAGTCCTGTCAGACTCCTCTCATATTCTTCTAGGCTGATATTTGGACTTATATATACACACTGTACACCACCATGTCTCCAATTCGCACTACCACCCAACCGTTACACTTACCCACTTCATCCGCCCTCATTCCATCTCCCACCACTCTTATTCCTGCCTCTCCCGTATCATCCATTATCCAACCTTGCTTTCCCACATATCTAGAGTTCACCTCAGATCCACATACCACATGCACTTCTCTCCTACCAATTACCTCATCTAGGACATCATGTGCTACTCTGCATTTCCCTAAATTTATTTGTAACACCCTCCATCCCTCCTCCACATTTTTTCTTTCCGAGGTGTGTTCTCTTCTTCCTCCAATTTTTTATTTTATTTATTCATTCATTTAACGGATTCACCAATTACAAGTAATAACAATAATTATAATATTACACATTATACCTTTCCCCTATGCGCAGTACCTGGTGTCCCCAGGTAGGGCTTGCCAACACTTGCTTACCTGCTCAGCTATC
>CAJUYG010007371.1:0-10990 GCA_910591675.1 Galerucella calmariensis | reverse complement strand
AAAAGGCAAAACACTAAAATTTTACTTACCTGTCTTCAAAACAACCTATTTAACATAACTTTTGACTCGTATTACATGGACCGCTCTAATCAACATGCAAACTACTTCACACTACAACCTATTTGTTGGCCACGTTGCCAAATTTAAAAAATTACACTAGACGTTTTTCTATCTGTTGTTACATTCGTACCGCGTTACAATTGTACCCTCCCTCCCCTACTATTATAATATTGTTTATATTAATTCTGTGTATAATTTTTTATTTATATTTATGACCAGAACTCAATTTTTTTCATATTTTGTGGTGAATACCATATTATAGGTATTTCAAATTATGTCTAGGACGCAAATCGTTCATCCTTATACGAGATACAGTGCTTCCTATAAATGTCCCTTTTCTTATTTCCATAAGATTCAGTAATTGATCCCGTCTTCGAAATTATATTGAAATTTGCTACTTGAGCTTAAAAGGAATTGGAATTGTTTTCATAATAGAAGCCGAGCACGTTAATTTGTGTAGCATCATTGATTAAAAAATTTTAATCAATGGTAACATGCCGTTTAGCTTGTTCCGTTTTTCGTTTCAAAACTATTTTATTTGGTTGAGTTTTGTGGCTTACTAGTCATTCCACAATAAAACATTAAAATTTTCATGAAATTCTCCTTCCATTTTTGTCTTTAGTGTAGTACTCACTGCTTATTATGTTTATTGCTTATTTGCTAATTTAGCATTGTTTGCATATTCAAAAAACAAAACGAATGGAATAAAACAGATCACTGTTAAGTTGTTTTTTAACATGCGGAGTTCGGGTTTTGTATGCGTTATTGGGAATTTAATATAAGCGATCCGGTGGCTGAAAACGGAACTCTTTGTAAATTATTTTATAACCTGGACATAAATTGGTATAATAAATAAAATTACTAATACTTATAAAACTACGAATTTAATGAAAAAACAAAGGAATGGTCTAAACTACAATCAAACAATGAAAATGCTATGTAAAAGATAATTGACGTTATACAACAATGTAGTTCAGTTATAGCCGCTCCGACGCTACGATCTGAATTTGAATCCCCAATAGCATTAGCTCATTTTTTACCTGATCTATTATATCTATTCGTTCCTTCCCTAATGCTTTTGTCTTGTTCCTTATCTGTAAGTTTCCTGCTTGTTGAATTTAGTCAATTTAAACTCTTTTCTTATTAACAGGCAAAAAAGGGAAATCTTTTTTGCCACGAACACAAATTTGATTCAAAATTTAGCTCCTTGAGCAACAGGTAACATTCCACGGGATAAAAATATAGAGGTACCTATGCTAAATTCAAATTCACAAATCTAGTCCGGAAAAGTTATATCGAAGAATATATCCAACTTCAAATTATCCCGTGATGGAATATCACCTCCCTTATCGAAAACATGTAGACCCCTAATCATTTTCCTGTATTATCTTAATATTGAATTAACTTACGCATATAGTTATTCGTGTTTTTTAGTTTTATCCTCCAAGAGTATAATTTTAATGACGATCAATGAATTTCAACCAGAAAAAAAAAATGTACGCCACCCTGAAATAACATCTACTAATAAATAGCACAGACAACAAATACCCTACATGTTCATCGGAAGTAACTAGGATTCATAATAATATTTACAAACTTCTAAATAATACACCTTATTTCCGGTATAACTTTGTTGCCAGCACGTTTTACACGGATTATTTTCAAATATGGTGCTTCAGTATACAATCCATACCGAACTATCTCGAGATGAGTGATTTATTAACCCAAAAGAGTCATTTTTCTGCTAATATTAATTTTTGTGCAGTGAAAACAGGGTAACCAAAAACTACACTGCCAAACACAAACTTTAAATATTGGATTTTACGTCCATCCAACCTAAATTAACTTCATCCGGAAGTACCTCCCAGGCGATCTAGCGCACTTTGAAGATGACTCTGTTGAGTCTGTTTTTTAATCATATTTCAAAAAACCGCTACCTACAAATTTATGACTTGGTACTTGTCATAAATTATCTATTAAAAACATGCGTTTGTATTTGCCATCATAAGCTTTCTTGTCTTCATTGCAACGGGAGAATTTGGTTAAAAATTTTTTTTCAGTATTGTGACGAAACAGAACTTTAATTGCTTTCCGTATATATAGAGCTGTTGTTATAGTATATTAAGTATTAAGAACGGTAAAGGTTGTTCACCTGTCGACAGCAATGTCGCTACGCTCAGCCTCCAATTTTACTGGAGACCGGTAAAACCCTCAACGTTCGAGATGCTTACACCATTTTTTGCGCGATCGTATTGAAATAAATTTCGGATGAAATAATTTGAATTTCTTCGGATTGAACGAAATGTCAAAAGTGAAATTTATACTTCTCGATCAGTTTAATAGTATAAGTGGATATTAAGGTCTTTAAAACACGCGCGATTTTTGGAGCACGACGGCGAAGCCGGAGTGCTCGAAATAGAGCAAGTGTTTTAAAGACCAGTTATCCACGAATACTTTACGATATTTTTTTTCATTGGTGCACTTTGAAATTATAAATACCGGTCTATAACCACTACAACAACAAGAAATGGAAATCATAGATGGAAACGTCAACTAAATGTCAAATGGTTGAATTCGTGACGTATATGATGTACACCTTGCGTTGTCATGAAAATGAGAAAAACATAAACTAATTTGTATTTCGATGGAAGTTCAACCTTATTGAGTTCTGTGAATGTCAATAGTATTAATCTAAATACCATTTCCTAAGATTTGAAAAATGGAAATATTAATATTTCAAACAATACCAACGGCACTTTCCATTTTAATTTATAAATTTGACATTGTTAAATATCGTTCGAATAAAAGTTTTGACGTTACAAACTACTCCTGTCAGATCAATAATAGAAAAATTGACATTTAGACATGATTTAGACCGTAGATTTAGACTTCGTTTCTCGAGTTGTTGATGTTGCCACGTTAACTTTAAAGCACGCGCGTGCTAAAAAAATCGATTTAAACACGCTGAGGCGTGCTTTAAATAGGTAAAATGGTTCACCAATAAAAAAATATAATTTGCATTTTGGTGGAATTGTTTTTTATGCTATTTATTACTTTTTTGCGCGATCGATCTTTTTTGTTTATTCACAGCATCGGTTGTCAGGACGGTAGGTTGTGTTTACTGGTTTCCAACTCTAACAGGTCGGTAAGTTATTTACTTACCGCTCAGACGTCGGTTAGTATTTACTTACCGTTCATACGTCGGTAAGTATTTACTTACCGTTCAGACGTCGGTAAGTAAATTACCTACCGACGTCTAAGCCCATCATACATTTGAGTGGTCCTCAATAATATATTTCTTCATTCATTACACAAAAGGAACAAAAAATAAGATGATTAAAATTTTTTTAATGGACAGAACCGAACAGAACAATATAAAAAGTAATAATTAACATGAAAACAATTTCCCCAAAATGCTAATTTTATTTTAGACTGATCGAGAAGTATAAATGTCACTTTTGACATTTCGTTCATTCCGAAGAAATTTAAATTATTTCATTCGAAGCTTATTTCAATACGATCGCGCAAAAAATGGTATAAGCATTTCGAACGTTAAGGGTAATACCGGTCTCCAGCAAAATTGGAGGCTCCGCTACGCTCAGCCTCTAAACATTGCTGTCGACCGGTAAACAACCCTTACCGATCCCGATACTTAATATACTATTTATATTGTTCTGTTCGGTTCTGTTCATTGAAAAATATAAATCTTCTTATTTTTTTTGTATCTTTTGTGGAATGAATGAAGTAATATATTATTTAGGACCACTTAAATATATGTAGGGCTAAAACGTCGGTCACTAATTTACCAACCGACGTCTGAACTGTAAGTAAATCACTTACCGACGTGTTAGGCTTAGAAACCAGTAAACACAACCTACCGTCCTGACAACCGCTGTAATAGTATATTACGTAACGTGTGTGGTAAGAAGCATTTTAGGCACGAATGGAAAAGTTCCATAATGCCGCATGATGCCGCGTAGCGGCGAGTGCGTAATTCCGTGAGTGCGTAAAATGCTTTACAACACGAGTTACGTACTATACTTTACCTACGACCTACTTGTACTTGTATTTATAATCATATTATTAATAATACTTGAACAACATCAACAATAGATATTTTCAATAATTTCATTGTATAACATTTAATTGCATAATATTAGTTATTATAATAATTGTTCATAGTAACAGTGCAGCTATTAAACAGAAATCATGAATCACTTCCTTTGCTTGTTGAAGCATAAGAAACAACAGTTACATTATTAGAGGTGCTTGGTAAACTTTCATCTCCATCTCTATTACTCTATTACCAATGAAAGAAGCACATTAAGGAACTAGTGTTTAATAATTATTAATATATTGTTGATAATCAAAAGTCCATTTTTCAATTATAATCAATACATACTTAGCCCTTTGGGCTTTTCATAGTTAAACGTGACAATATCCAATGTTTTTGAATCGTCTATCGACAATTGCTAAAATGTTGCTAGGGAAGCCGTGCGATTGACTTCACAGCTGTGCGTTTTTTTACAGTGCGTGATAGACATCATTATATTGATACCGACTGTGTGCTATTGACCGATTATAGAGGGGGTCGTAGGTAAATCAACAAAAAAGATCGATTGCGCAAAAATTGATTAATATTCGTCTTAAAATATCGTCTTCGTTTCTAAATACGACCATTTACGACCTTCTTTAAAAAAATTACCAGCAATGAAACCCAACAACAGTCGAGTGACAAGGCAAGGGCCTGGTTGTTTGTTCATTTTCTGAATTTTAACTAGTACCTAGTTGTTCCCAGATTTCAACACATTTCTTCTCAACTATTCACCTCAAAATTACACTGCAAATTATAATCAGATTATCGAATGGAAAATAACAGTGGACAAAAAATAATGAGTTTAAGAAATTGTTAGGTACTGCAGATATTGTGAAGAAGGTCGTAAAGTTGAAATATGTCCCAAATGGCGAGCTGATGGTTAACACCCTTAGCCAAGTACTACAAAATCAGAAGCTAACGTCATGCTAGTCTGTTCAAATGAATGTTTTAATTCAGAAGAAGTCGTTCGTAATTGGTATTCAGATAATGGTGCTACAAATCACATTACACTTTGTCCAGAATTATTTAAAAGTTATCACTTATCACTTATAAACCACACCATCTGCAAGGAATCAAAAAAATGTACAGTGATGCTGATCATGGTACATCAACATCAGAAATGGATTTTATTTATACTGCAGGTGCGGTATCATGGTTAAGCCAAAAACAATTTCTTCAATTGAATCAGGAATAGTTGCTGCAAGTGAGTGATTGAACATCTCTTGGCAGAAATAATTAATTTAACAGGTGCACCAGAGCTTCATATTGACAATGAACCAGCATTGAGGTTAGCTCAGAATCTCGACTTCCAAAGAGTAGCAAACATAATCGAACAAGGCACTTTTTTGTACGGGAGTTAGTACCAGAAGGAGAAATGGTTAGAAAAGTACATACTGAGCATCAGCTGGCTGATATGATGACCAAAGCTATTCCAAATCCTAGATTGGTAGAGCTTCATACAAATATGGGATTGAACTAACCCAGTTAGAAGAAAAACCACTTAATGAGGGAAAGTGTTGAGATGTTATCATTTTCAGGTTTTCACTTGAAGTTTACTAGCTGTTTGTACTAAGCAGTCTCTAGATTGCAGCTTCGTGTACCTATGTACGTAGGCAACACTAATTACATTAATGTCAGTTATTCTTTAGATTTCCTTATTTCTCATTGAATTATTATGAAAAATACTGTTGAATGCTTTAACATATTAGAAAATTAACTAAAATATTTCATTCTACAATTTATATTAAAATAACTGCTGGCTCTCTTTATATATATATATATCTCTATAAATAAAATTAGGCGTGCGCCAAAGTTTCTTTCTGCTTAAGAGCGCCAATAATGTCAAATTATGACAGCTTGCGTTGAGCATGTAGTTGCTGCAGTTGCTTTTCAAGGCATAAAAGACGACTTTCAGATATAATTTTTAATAGTTGTCACAAGTCTTTTCATAGATTATTTCAACCTTTATAACGTGCCATGTGTCAATTTTTTATTATAATCATGAAATTTCAAAAATATGGAGAAATGTCAACTCAGATGGATCAATATGAGAACAATACCTTTCGACGATGTCGTCAACTATGAAAAAGAAATAGGCTAGTTGACTGGCTTAAAGGAAGTGGCTCTCTACAGTAAAGTATACAATAATACTCACTAGAGTATACGTGGATTACTCATGATGGCATATATACTTTTTTCTCCGATCGTGGGAAAAGTGACACTATTTTGACCTGTTTTCTATGCGCAGAGCTCAACATTCCAGAATAGTGGGCAATAATTGCTAAGCAATTAGAAAATAACAGTGCGGTAAGATTATTACCGAACTGATGTAGCTTGCGGTAATGTTTCAAATGGATTGTTACAATACAATGAAAAAAGTATGGTTTTGATTTTTATATTGATAAAGTTGTTATGAAAGAAATAAAAGAAACATCTAATTTATAACGATATTCTTGAACACAAATTAATTGTTGTTAATATTTACATTTATTGTACAGTTTGTACAATTTGTAAATTGTACTGGAGGGCAACGAGAATTTATTGACGTTGAAGCTTCATGGCTAATTGTATGGTTACCATTTTTATATTTCAATATGAATATAGAGAAACCTATCTAAACTTACACGATTACATCTTGAATGACATATTGTTCAATTAATTTTTCAAATGTAAATCAACGGACTAAGAAAAAATAGTATGTATAATTCGTGGGAAAAGCATATTCCCAAACTCCCGTGTTACCAGACTCGTCGCTACGCTCCTCGTCTTGTAATTATCACAGTCGTTTGGGAATAATATGCTTTTCCCACTAATTATACAATATACTATTTTCGCCCACCTCTATCCAAAGTATTACTTTTCCTCCCTGCTAAGATTCCCAAAAATTGCAGAATTTCCAAAACTGCCATAAATTATACCGGGCATAGTTTCAGAAGAACCTTGGCAAGTTTACTTGCAAATTCTGGACTTATACTGTACCTACCGCTTAGTTTAAGTTCTTCAATAAATTTTGTTTGTTAGTTTCATAAATAAATTATTTGAAAATGACTCGTTATTTGAAGTCATATGTATAACTTCATCCTCGGGGGGAAAAGTAGTACTTTCCTTCCTTGATGTACAAATAGCTATTATTTCTATTCATTTATTTTTTTGAGTCAAGCAAATTCCACTGACTCTACCCATTGTTTTTCGATTCTCCTAACTATTAACTAACAAATTGAATAGTAGCGGTCATATCGAATATTATGCACGTATACGTGTTCCTTCAGGAGTTACCCCGTCAATGAAGATCGACTGAAAAATGAAATTAAAAGGCGAAGTTTAGTTCATTCCACGAGGTTTATCATTGATGACTTGTTCTTCCACTTAACCTTCCGATTAGCACTATTGCTAATAAAACAAAATATTCAATAATTAAAATGTGTGAAGGAAATAAGTGGTCACATAGAACGAACTACGGGACAGGAGAAGAAGCAAAAAATAAGATAACAAAGCAACAAATCGTTCATTGGTTTACAAGGTATTTTTTAAATTGGCTTTATAAACGGTGAATGGATCCTTTGGTGATGCTATTATAATATAAACAGTACTACCTGCTTCCGGAAATATTTATAATTCAAAGTTAAGATGGGATAAGTTTGTTACCTACTGAACTAGGAAGTTATTTTATTTATTACATTGGGGTATTTCCCAATATTTCAAGCACAAGATGTAGCTGATTAAATCTATGTCCAATGTAAAAACAAATGATATAACACAGTAGAGATGTGTTTGAGAATATTAAAAAAAAGAAATTCGACAATGAAATTTAGTATTTTGAGAAATGTCGTGATTTGACAAGTTTCAATTCAAGCACAAAAAATACGGAAACAAACAGAATCATTCTGTTATTTCACCCAAAAAAAATAGGACGTGGAGATAAGTGGAGCAGCGCGAGGTGGACCTCCTACTAAACAAATCAACGACAGCTTATGGAATATTCTATAGTGGAACTGCGAGGAAAGAGGTATCGCGAGGTAGACTGCGATATGTTAACATTGAATAAGAAATTTTTATTTATCGTGCGGTGTCGTACGCGATTGGCTATACTCGGGTATAGCAATGGGATCCATATTTCAAATTCGTCGTCATATATGTCATGCGATCGAATTTAGGCCTCTTGCTTATGCTCTTTACAAACCCAAATTAGATTAGAGTTCATTTATAGGCTGAAATTATTTGTTTGAATGATTTTTCCCACGTCTATATTTTCAACAAAAAGTGCAGAGATAGTTACTGATGAGAAAATACCTACATCATACATAAAACACCACTTTATGCTAAAATGATTTTTCTTAGTGTGATTCGAGTATCATGATTATCAGTGTATGCCAGAATAAGCTGTCAAATTCAAGGTAACTATTCATTTTTGTCTCTCCATCAAAGCATTTTCGCCGGGCTTCACTTCTTGTTGTTGTGTATTCCTTGCCTGGAAAGTCACTCTTCCACTAATCAGTCTCATCCGCTGTTTGCCCTGAACGTGTTGGTTGTAATATTAATACTTGTGAAAGCCGATAAAATCGGAAAATGTATACCAAAATATTAATTGCAGGATTTTCTCTTAGTTTGACATGAAGCCAATCGGGCCTTCTTTGGAAGCATATTTTGTACTGGCTGACTAGTGACCATCGGCGTCACGCAGCGAGGCATAGAGTGATAAATAAGAGAGATGTTAAACGTGTTGTGTTCTGTTGCACAAAGTTACCACTGGCGCCTACTTTGGCTATAGGTATGAACTAGCACTCAAGACGCGCGCTTTTGCACTTCAATATTTGTTTTTTGGTCTTTCAAGTCTCCAAAGACTAAGAAATAATATAATACTGCTGAATCATTCCAGCTGCCAATATTGTATTGGAATAATAAGGAATCACAGAATAAAAAAAACCTTTGCAAGTAAGAACATATTATCCAACATCTTTCATACAATAAAATATCCAAAATACCCTACAAAAACAATCTGAATCTGAATTGGGATGGAAATTAAACTATATGAACTTTAGAAAGGAAGTGCAAATTTTGTCAATCTGAATGAGTCAGTAACATTCTTTTTAAGCAAGTGATCTGCACGCAAATAACACCTTATATTTTCAATAAATAAGGTTTATAATTTTAAACAATTTATTACTTCGTTTAATATTTAGATCATGAAGCTTGAAAAAAAACTTCTTATTTGTATCATTTTTAAGATATTCAATTGACGTACCCATTTAAACAATCTGGCATCTTGAAGCACACACCAATAGGTATAACAGAGCAAACACACAAATACAATGTTTCCATCATTTTACGGAAACCCAACCTCAAACAGTTAGGGTGAAAAATCTACTTTTTTAACTTAACTATGATAAGTGATGATAAATGCTGATAATTAATTTCTTAAAAGAAAGGCCAATGAGGAGATTGAATAAAAATAAATGAATTAAAAAATGGCAACGATTAACCTCAAATTGAAATTAAACTAAAAATGAAAAGTTTCGTGCAGAGGGAGGCGGAGTTTGTTCAGTTAGTTGATGTGAAAGCGATATGCACTACAGGCTGCGCACAAACTTTGTACCAGCTCCTTCCATATGATTCCTCTCTTATTTATTACTCTACGCAGCGAGGTAAGCCTCCCCACTATGGTGAAGCGCCCACTTCTCTCAACTCTAGGTCCTATGGCACCAAGTGGTCTGTCTATGTCTTCAACTATAGTAATCGTCTAGTACTCCGTTCTACAAAAATGACTAATCTTGCGATTGCAGCAGAGTCGGTTATAGAAGTAGTAGTATGATGTCATTCTGCTATTATTATTACCAATGTAAAAAAGCGCGGAGAGGTTCATGGAAGGTTGGTTCAAGAAAAAAAGCAAATATGTATCTTCACGTAACTTAAAGGTGTTATATCGGCACAGTGATATCATGCATTTCAAGTCCTATGCAGTCGGTGAGAAAGTGGCTAGATTTGTATACATGAAATTAAATTGGAGTAATCTTTGTTTTCTTAGCAGCTTTATATGAAAAAAAAAAACCGTTATGTCGGAAAATTGAACCATTCCGAAAAGAGCAATTATCAATTCATGAGAGTGTCGCTTAAAACTCAAAACAATGAGATATAGGAACCTACGATTTAATAGTTTATTTCTTAACAAATGAACAAACATACAATATGAAATAATAATAATTCAACCATAATATCCAAGCATTTAATATACCACTTGATTGTCTCTAACCGCAAAAAGGCTTTGCACTCCTAGCTTTGTTAGTAGGTTAGACGTTGATTTTCTCCAGTCCTCTTATGATAATTTCGCAAGTTGAATATTCAATTTTATTTATGGTCATTTATTTTGGATTCCTTCAACCATATATATTTTTTAAAAGCCTAGCTTAAGGTACATTTTCATTCAATTACGCGCGGGCTTAAGTTTGAAACTTGCCCGCTTGACAAATTATGACGTCTTTATATATAATCCATTTACATTGAAAATTTCACATTTGCTCCAGCTTGAGCGAGCTTGTTCTTCTGCTTGACAAATCCAAGCAACAAGACAATTTCATATAAAATTTTAAAGTTATGTTACGATTGTTTTGGAAATTATATAATAATCATTGTTATTATTATTTTTATAATTATTATAAACATAACTAAATATATATAGGGTTGTCCAAAAAAAACCGGAATTTCCTTTTTTATTGATATTTTTTTTATTTATAGGTCGATTTTATTGATGTCGGTTTTGTTTAAAAGATAATTGATCAAGACACACTACTTATCTAATATTTCGCGTTTTGTTTAAAAAACAAAATGGCGGACACATCC
>CAJUYG010007370.1:0-10993 GCA_910591675.1 Galerucella calmariensis | reverse complement strand
GAGGCTAATAACAGGCGAGTCCGATAAAGACACTTTACTGACGTGGTCAATTCAATCGTTCAAGTGCGATATGGACAATCCACACGAGTCGAGCAGCATATTTTTTCTACGACCCACTTAGGAAAAAATCTAGAAAATAAAAATTTCTATAAACTGTAATATACCTAACTTCAAATTAAAAATTTAACAATTCAATTTTATGTTTCCACTAAATTTTTTGTGGTAAACGTACAGTTCTTGAATGTCCAATTTGTATATTGCTACGGTTTCCTTTTTAAATATACGATGCTGTTATAAGTAGATGTTGCCAGTCGGACTCCCTCATGAAGGGTACCGTACCATTATCTATAATAATGAATATTCTGCTAAATATTTCAAACGTCTACCTGTTGTCGTTATTAATATCAAGCAGAATGATTATTTGAAAATTAAATTAACAAATTAAAAACAAATTCCTCGCGGGAAATCGAACCCGGTCCTACCGCGTGAGAGTCTGGTGTGCTTACTACTCAACCACCAAAGAATATGCAAATTGTTTATCTATAACGTCATATGTATTACATAACTTTTGCTTAAGAGGAACTAAAGTTCCTACCGTGTGTCCCGCGACACGTTCTACCTTTTTTTAATATGAACTTTCCCCTAAAACCATTATATCGACGATTTTTTGATACTGTCGTCATACCTATTATTCAATTTATTGAGAGAACTTACCATTTTAGTTTGCAATTCAAAAGGACAATATCACTCATAGAACTTTTTTGGCGTATTTGCGCCTCATCAGTATAATATAGATATTCTGGACTGGGGAAATCATTAATATCGCACAAATACAGAAATTGTACGATTATCGGTTCCTGAAACATGGCAAGCCTACATTTTTGGTGTGCCCCCCGGTACAATGAGAGACTCATGGACTTCTATCATCAAATCCTCAAGCAAGATGCAGAGTCTACAAAACATTATGAAGCGTTATTTCACTGTTTATCTTGAATATTTTGTAATTTGGTGGATGCGACCCGGAGGCATTCGGCAAAAATTTGAATTTGTAGATCTAAATATTGTAAAAATAAAAAAGGGATGATGTGAAGCACGAAATGTATCGGAGATATGTTAACAAGGCTATAAAAAACATTTCTCAGCAAACCAGAGATGATACAGAAGAAGTATAACTGGAAAAAGTGAGTGAGTAAAATACATAGACAAATATTTGTAAAAGAAATTTCATTGCCTGTGAAAAAATACAGCTTTAAAAAGAAGATTTCAATTATCTTTTGTAGTTTGATCCCAAATATATACAGTATGCTCGTGAAGTTGAGTAAATGCATTTACTCATTTTTGGCGAGGCTTTGTGAGATATTGTTTTTCATTTCAATGTTACAAAAATTAAAAATAATATTTCATAGATTTTGTGTTCGGCTCACTCTCATATGTTTCGCTTTCCAATATTTCTAGTCCTTCATCCTTCATCCCTTCTACTCAACCTATCATTATTAAACTGCAATCCCCATTAACCAAATTACACGTATGCATTTTGTCCTGAAAATAAGAGGGCTTAGAGGACGCTAGTGGTATTAGTACCTAACATTTGGTAGCAGAATAATAATAGCCAATGGTAAGCCTTGAATATACTTTGAGCTCATGATATTTCATGGGTAAGCTAACTTTTGAAAATTTGCAGTTCGCGTATAAAGTAAGTGAAGCTGGGAAATATAAATACAAAATTTTGTGGATAAAAGATCCGTTTTTTTCCTTTTTTTGGATGTAACAATTCCCTCCTAATGAAACTAAAACTGTTGTTGATAACTTGCTGACTTACAATAATGTTATTTCTATAATTTATTTTGATATCATGAATTTATTTAAAGTTTCTTAAATGAAAATTATTTTAATTTAAACGGAGATGTTTATAGCAGTGAAGAGAGTTTGATTATGGGCAACCCTCTCAGTTCCCTATTATCAAAAATTCTCATGGATAATATAGAAAAAATAATTCATAAACACCCCTTTAGTAAAAAATTTGTGAACTGGCACCGGTTTGTAGAGGACATTTCAGCTTCACCGGTACTACTAGACAATTAGATAACTTCATTAGGTACTTACATTAACTCAATTCATAAAAATATCAAATTAACAGTAAAAATTGAACAAAACAAAGTTTATATACTTTCTAGACCTCACCTCACAATTCCAAATATTAATAATAAACATGATTTTGCTATATTTCACAAACCATCATGACATACAGACATTACAATTCATAATAGTTCGGTCCATCCATTCAGTCAAAAATTAGCAGCTTACAATATTTCAATGATACATGGACTTTTAACAGTTCCATTAAATATTGAATATAATAAAACAAATTGCAGTTTATAATAATGTTACGAACTCAGTGATTCATAAGCCTGTCCTGTCGTGAACTATACATTCTGGCGAATGCGATGGTTTATTCACGAATGTTCTCGAATTATAGAGTATATGCAGAGGTGGTAACTTCAAGAAGGTTCTAGAGTGGCGAATTACTATATATACGCGGTTTTTGAGTGAGTCGGACAGTTGTTCACTATACAGTGAACCGGTAAACAGTTTCAGTATACAGTGAGTGAACAGATAGTGAATATAAATAGTGACGAAGATAAATTAGGACAATTATTATACCGAGTGTAGATAAATTAGTAGACATTAAGTAGTGTGTATATAAATTAAGTTTATTATAGTGTGTGAGTGTTTCTTCAATAAATTTACAGTAATTAGCCATAGTGAGCGTATAATTTTATGTGATAAACTAACTTCTCTTTAATTAGACTTTAATAATTTAAACACATTTTGTTATAAAACCTAATTTTATTTACTTCTACACTAGATGAATGCACAAATTATAATAATCTACAATAATCCATTTAACCTAAAACATTATATCAAAATCGATCTATCAGCGTAAAGTACTTCAGGTAGCAACAGTCTTATTGCTGATTAAACAGTATACACAGGTCAATAATACTACACCTGAAGTCGATGCACTTGATAGAGGAAATTGTGAAATATATATTACTAAATATCTAAAATAATGAATATCATTACACCTCCAAAGGGCGAGAAAAAAAATGTTTAGACGTCTATAAACATTTTTTTTTTTTTTTTTAAATTATTTATTATTCATGATATAACTTAATCCTATTTTTATGTACTTCTATAAGCTTATCATTAACATTAATAACTACATTAGGGGAGTTTTCTTCAATAATTATATATGGACCCTTAAATAATGGTTCCAACTTAGTCCCAGCCTCGTTTTTTAATAAAACTTTATCGCCTACTTTATAATTTACAATTTTCGTTTTCTTATCATACCTTTCTTTCCTTTTGTCTTTTGATAACATTAAATTATTTCTCGCATCATCACAAGCTGTTTGAATTCTATATTTCAGTTCAATAGGGTAATCATCAAAATTATAAATAGTATCAATTTGATCAGTTAAGTTAGATGGCAAAGTAGCTGTTTTTCCAAATACAAGTTCGTGTGGTGTATATTTGGTTTCAGTATGAACAGTATTATTGTAAGAGAAACTCCAATAAGGCACCCATGAACTCCACGAATTTGGTTGTTTAGCTACCTGCATACGTAAATAAGCTCCCAAATTTTTATGTGAGTTTTCTAAAGACCCTAAAGTTTCGTGATGATAAGCGGTTGAGTTTAAATGTTTGATATTTAAAAGTTTACACGTTTCTTCTAAAATAGACGACAAAAATTCTGTGCCCTTGTCTGTTACAATTTCATCAGGAACCCCATATCGCAAAATATAATTTTCAACAAATGTTTTTGCTACTGTATAAGATTCCTTATTTGTAATAGCGTAGCATTCAACAAATTTACTCAATTCGCATTGTAAAGTTAAAATGTATTTGTTATTATCGATATCCTGCTCTAAAGGACCTACCAAATCGAGATATATTTTTTGTAGAGCTGATTTAGCAGTGGTAGTGATTTTCAGTGGCTCAATGTTTCGCTGTGAATGCTTGTGTCGTTGACAATCATCACATTTTTTCACGAAACTTTCTACATCATTCCGCAGGCCTGGCCAGAAATATGTTTTCTTTATATTATTAAACATACGATTTATTCCAGCATGACCTCCGGTAGGTAACAAATGATAGTCGTTTAATATTATTTGTCTTTTTTCTAATTCTAAAACTTCTTCGTTAGATTTTACAATTGATATTTTTAAATCAAACTTCTTTATTTTTTCAGGGAATTTTATAAGTTCATTTAATAAGTACATGCACTTTTCATCTTTTACAATAATTAATTCCGGAATATTAAATTTATTACACATTATTTTCAGATCTCTCAACGTAGTACCTAAGTCTAACGATGATAGAGTATTCTGATTTATGTAAATTATTCGCGAATTTTCAATTAAAATTAATTTCCCTATTTTATAATCATATTTTTTATTTCTTACTATTTTCTCAAAATCTTTCTGTAACATAGGACAAAGTTGAAAAGAATACTTTGGTCGCCTTAATAATTCTATGAGTCCAGGGTGATCAGTCCTTTTCTCTAGATTAGAATCAAGACTACCAACAATATTTTCATTTGCTAGCTTTGCCTGTGCTCTAGTTACCATATAAGTAGTTTCTTTCATATTTGGCTTCATCTCCTTCAAATCATCCGACGATAATTCGACACGGGACAAAGCGTCTGCTACTACATTATTTTTACCTTTAACGTATTTTATTGTAAAGTCGTATTCCTCAAGCAATAACCTAAATTTAGTAAGTCTGCTTGAAGGGTTTGTCATTCCAAAAAGATACAAAAGCGGACGATGGTCACTATATATAACGAAGCGTCTAGAATACAGGTACGGTCTGAAGTGATTTACTGCCCAACATATACTTAAAAGTTCCTTTTCAATTGTACTATAATTTTTCTCACTTTTGTTTAAGACTCTACTGGCATATGCAATAGGTTTATCATTTCCATTAGACAAAACGGCACCAATGGCATAACCTGAGGCATCGGTATTTAAGATAAAACAATTATTTTCTGAAAAATTCGGAAACTGTAAAATAGGTGGATTTTGTAAGGCTTGTTTCAAAATTTCGAAGGATTTTTGGCATTCTGGGGTCCATTCAAACTGTACCCCTTTTCTTGTTAATTCATTTAAAGGTCTAGCAATATCTCCAAAATTTTTGACAAATTTTCTATAATAATTAGCAAATGCTACAAATCTCTTAGTTTCATTGGAGTCTTTGGGAACAGGATAATTTTTTATGATTTCGGTTTTTCTAGGGTCTGGTGAGACACCTTCTGCCGAAATAGTGTGTCCCAAATATAAAATTTCTTTTTTCAGAAATTCACATTTATTTGGATTAAGTTTTAAATTTACGTCTCTTAATCGTTGGAAAACCTTAGATAAATTTTTGTTGTGATTTATTAAGTTATTACCGAATACTATAAGGTCATCTAAATATATGAAACAAGAATCGTAATTTAATCCCGACATTGCAATGGTCATAGCTCGTGAAAATGAAGAAGGGCTAATTTTTAATCCTTGAGGTAATCTGGTCATTTGGTACTGCCCTCGGTCTGTGCTAAAGGCTGTACAGGGTCGACTGAGTTGGTCTAATTCTATTTGATAATATCCTTGGGAAAGGTCAAGATGGGAAAAATAAATAGCACCGGACAAGGAGTCTAAAATATCCGTAATTGAAGGTAACGGAAATTTATCATCTTCTATTTGTTTGTTCAATAATCGGTAATCTAAAACTAATCTCCATCTTTTATTCTCATTCAACGATGACTTTGGAACAAGTAATATAGGCGACGAAAATTTTGATCTCGTCTCCTCTATAATACCGTCTTTTAACATTTTGTCTACTTGACGATGAATTTCATCTTTTTGGGCAAAGGGTAACCGATACGGTTTAACAAAAACCGATTGAGCTGGGTTTTTTAGAGGTATATCTGATTTATAAATATTTGTAACAGTTAAAGGATCATTTTCTAAATGAAAAATATCGGAATATTTGACACAAAGCTTTTCAATTGCACTTTTTTCCTCGTTATGTAAATAATTCAATTTTAAACAGTTTAACAATGAATCAGCACGACTTACCGATAAATTATCTCCGTTTTTAATTTTCCCTAAATTGTAATTTTCTAATTTGTCTAATTTTGGTCTAAAATTTTTAATATTTACCGGTTCATTTCTAACATTTAAAATCTTAACGGGAATTCTATTACAATTATCAGGCTTAACTAAAATTCCGGCTACAAAAACGCCTTCGCATAATTGTTCTGGTAATACGATACTCTCATTCTTAATGTCAGTATGAAAAAATTTAATTATTTCGCATCTTGGCGGAATTAGTATATTAGATAATTGTTTAGAGTGCATTGGAAGTGAAATTTTGAAACCGTCTATCCAGAAAGTAAATAAAAATGTTTCATAGTCTATACATGCAGCATATTTATTAAAGAAATCTGAACCTATAATACCATGCATAGAGTTGTCAAATTCATTCATCAACAAAAATGTATGAGATATTTTTTTTTCATTGTTTACATGTAAAGTAATATTAGCTGAGCCATGTGACACCGTCGATCCAGTGACTCCCTGAATTTGAACCTTCCTTGTAAAATCTATAATTTCATGTTCATGTAAATATTTTGAGAATATTAAACTTACTGAGGAACCTGTGTCTAATAGAAAATTTAGTTTCAATCCGTTGTAATTAAATTCAACAAAATTTAGTCCATTAGCATTATAAACTGAAACATTTTTAGCATATTTAGGCACGAAAAAACGTTTGTGACGTAGAAGGTTCATTTACATCTCGTATGCAATAATTTCTATGACTATTATTTCCACGATAATTATTAAAATTAGGCCGAGTGTTAGAATTGCCTCTTTTATTACCATTGTAATTTGTGAAATTACCTCGTCCCCTGCGAAACTGATTGTAATTTGAATTTTTTCTTTTACCCCAACTTGAGGAATTATGACTTTTCATAAAAAACATGTTTTGTTTGGGTATTTCTTCGTCTTGTGCACCCTGAATGGCATCGCTAAGTTTAGTATAATTTCTAGATTTAACTATGGTTTTCAAATCGTTATTTTGTAGACCATTCGCAAATGCATGGATTGCAATTTTTTCATTAACTACTCTTAAAGTTTCCATTGCATCTACATTGCCATCGCCTTCACTAATCGTTAAATTAACTAATAATTCTTCAACATATCTACCGAAACTATCAATTGATTTCCCATTTTGTTTTGCATTATGTAATTGATTTGATAAAGTTGAAACTGATTTTTTAGTAATGAAGTGCGATCTCAAATCGGAAATTAAATCCTTATTTGTATCATAATTTTGTTTTAATCTAATTTTAGCATTTTCTGAAAGACGTGTCTTTAAAACAAAAATAGTTAAAAGTTTTTTACCGTTCGCATCTAGTAATGAGTCGTATAATTCAATGTTATCAATGAGACTTTTTGTTACATTTTCATTTCCGTTCATAACAGGAATTAAACCTGTGGCAGTTTTCAAATCAAATTTTTCTGACATGTTTTCTACTTTAGCACTTAAATCTGAATTTGAATTATTACCCTCAGTTGCATTTGCTAATCTATCTTGTAAAATTTCATCAATACTTTTTAGATACTTTTGAATTGAATCTGCCAAAGCTAGAATGCCTTGTTTATCTTTATCCTCAAAAGTTGCATTATTGACTAACAGTTTTAAATCATTGAAATTATCTTTAAGCTTATCTAGTTTAATAAACTTACGTTGTACTTTTTCTAAATTTGTCCTTCTATCTACGGGGTCTTTATTTAAGTTCCTATAAAATACTCTCAATTCTTCGAGCAAGTATTTAAGTTCGTTGCAAACCGGCATCACACTTTCACGCACATTTTGTAAATTTTCTCACTTTAACCATCACTTTTATACCAATTCTTGACTAGCCGTAATTTCTCTTCGGATCTTCCTTTCAAGCCGCTTCTTACACTTTCCATATAAATAACAGATGACAACTGCAACTGCTATAATAACAACTCCAATTTCCAATATATCTTTGATGGAAACACCTCCATTTTGTTTTGGACTATTTGACTGTCCTCCGCTATTTCCTGACTGGGCTATAACAATTTCTTCTTTCTCTTCCTTTGAATAAGTATTTCCGCCCATTTTCTCACAACTTCATATTCTCATTTTATTTATTTATTATTTTTTCGGCTGGCAGGGTCGCCATGTGATAAACTAACTTCTCTTTAATTAGACTTTAATAATTTAAACACATTTTGTTATAAAACCTAATTTTATTTACTTCTACACTAGATGAATGCACAAATTATAATAATCTACAATAATCCATTTAACCTAAAACATTATATCAAAATCGATCTATCAGCGTAAAGTACTTCAGGTAGCAACAGTCTTATTGCTGATTAAACAGTATACACAGGTCAATAATACTACACCTGAAGTCGATGCACTTGATAGAGGAAATTGTGAAATATATATTACTAAATATCTAAAATAATGAATATCATTACATTTATCCCACGGTAAAAACGATTCAAATAAATAAGAAAAACATTACATTGGTGTAAGGTGTAAATAAATTATCACTCAAAAATGGCTAAGAGACTATGTGACCTGAAAGTGACGGAACTAAAAGCAGAATTAGAAAATCACGAGTCGGAAACGTCTGGAAAGAAGAGTGAATCAGTTGAAAGACTGAAAATAGCACTGGAAAGTGAAGACTTGGACCCAGAAACATTCTTATTCAATGACGAGTCCTCCACCCTAATCTCGTCAATTTCTGCTAACATTTCCTCTATGGACGAGAAGATTTCTGCCATGAAGAATGATATTTCTGCTAATATAGACGAGAAGATTTCTACCATGAAGAATGATATTTCTGCTAACATTTCCTCCATGGACGAGAAGATTTCTACTATGAAGGACGATATTTCTGCCGATATTTTGTCAATGAAAAAGGACATTGCCGCTGAAGTCGAAAATAAAATTTCCCCTCTGAAATCGAATATTGAGAAAATAGAGAGTGAGATCACAAAATGGATGAGAAAATCCAGGAGTTAGAGAGAAAAATGGCAAATTCAAGAACACAAGACATGCCAGCAAAAGAAAAGAACATCGAACAAATAAAACCCTGCAAGCCAGAAACACTCCCCAAGATAGAAGATATTGGAAGTTTTGCTCGAGTCAAGGCTCCAACGTTTGACGGAAAGATGTTGTGGACCAATTATGTTAAGCAGGAGCCGCTAGAGCAAATAATTGGTCAGACAGAGAGAAGGCGGTGAACTAACCATCGCGCTTCGGGGAGATGTCTTGGATGTGCTTCAGAGAGAAACATTACAATAGCTACGATCCAAATTTGACAGACAATGTCATAAATAAAAAGGCACTAAAACATACAAGTATTTCCTTCTGATAAAAACAAAAATTATCAAATGAAAGGCTTAACATACTTTGGAATACTTAAAAATCGAATCAGTTTTAGAAACTTTGGACTCTTCTTTCTTTGCTTCAAAACCGATAACAATTTATCCAAATTCATTAAAAACAACAAATCTAAATCTTCAAAATTAACAAATCAGGAGTTTATAAATTGATAAGGGGTAATGGCAACTGTGATAAAATTTATATGGGTAGAACTTTTAGGAATTTTAAAACTATAATTTCAAAATACAAACGTGGCTATGACAACCAAAAATCAGATTCCAACTACTCCAATCATTTATAAGCAAACCAACTCACTTTCGATTCAAATTTTGAAATTTTGGATGCAGAACCTTAATCCCCAAAATTAAATCTCTTTGAAGCTCTTGAGATAAATATAGAAACAAATATTCAGATAATCTTCCTAACGATATAGATATCAACAATTCTCCCTTATCAAACCTTTTTACCTAGAAAGGCTTCGGTGAGATTGTTGTGCGTGAATTTCCAGGTAAACTTTTTGCTTTTTATTTCCATGTAAATAAATTATTATTATTGTCAATATCCGTAAAATTCAGTATTAAGGCACTGTATAAATTAAAAATTTTTCATTATACCTTCACTCGTTTGAGACAGCTACTGTTAGCGTTTTAGCGAAAAGCGTCACACTTTTCAGTTTAATATGATGTGGATTTTAACGAATTGAATTGTTTCATTTCATCATTCAAAAAAATCAATCCCAAAAAGTTATTTTCATACTGTGTTACACCATAATCAAAAATTGATAATTTCCCAAATAAACAGTTTTTTAATTCTAAAACATCAGCTAAAAAAAGGGAGCCACCAGATTGTACCTTTAGGCCATCATCCAAAGTAATCGAATCAATCCTCTATTTCTGCATGAATTAAATGCCGGTAAGCTAATTTCGCCATGAATATGAAATAACTATAGTTTGCGGTGGTTCGATCCCTCGTGTGCTATTCGGTTTTCCACAAGGCCCCACGGAATACCGAGTCTACGACCCTTCGCCTTGCGGTTGTACTGCCAGGTTATCCAATGAGATAAGGGCTAACCTCTGAAATAATGTGTTGTTTGTACATTTAATGGCATAATTTCTAACATGCAATGTTAGAACGTGTTTCTCTACTATGTTATATATGTTTGGGCTTCTTGGAATACGGGTTGAGCCTGAGATTCGGAAACAATCAATATTAAATTTCTCTACGCATTTTTGATAATTTTCTAGGCGATACCAAGACCACATATATACAGCAGATTGCGAGCCTCAATGAAATTTTGTACATAACAATTTTATCAGAAATCCGCACAGGTGACAATATATTCACGAAATATACAGTGTGGAAACCACTTATGGAATAAAATTCTTTGTCATTATTTTAGAAAATTATATAAAATGCCAAGACACGTCAACTTTTAAATTGAGTTGTGCGTTGTGTAAACATAAATTTAAATGTACAGGGTGATTCGCACAAGTATGCCATAGTCGGTGTTTTTTTT
>CAJUYG010007369.1:0-10994 GCA_910591675.1 Galerucella calmariensis | reverse complement strand
CTCAGCCACTTCCTCGTCTCCTTGCGTATCGTTTGTTTTGTTAGGCCAAGGGTCGGGCCCGGGCCGCAGAAAGGAGCTGCCGCCCCTTCCGCAGCCAGTGCATCCGCCATTTCGTTGCCTTCAAAACCAGAGTGGGCCGGAATCCATTCTAGCCGCACTGAGTTCTGACTTGCAAGATCAGCAAGTCGTTCTCGACATTCGTCAGCAAGTCCCGAGTTGATGGTATATCCACTCAGGGCTTTAATTGCTGCCTGACTGTCGGTGTATATGATTATGCGTCGATCCACATAACCTCTATCTAGGTTTATCTGCGCACATTCCAAGATAGCGTATATCTCGGCCTGATATGCAGATACACCATCACCCAATGGTATACAGATTTGTGTCCTTGGGTTCCTAGAGTAAATTCCAGCCCCTGCTCTGTCACCAGAGCATGAGCCATCTGTGAACCAGACAGTCCCATGAGGCTGTGTATTCGTCTCTTTATCCCAGGATTCTCTGTTCCGGATCATAGCCCTGTATGTGGTTGCGAAGTAGTACTTGCGCAAGCATTCGTCAGACGCTCGAGCCAGAACTGGAATATCTTCCAGGAGCCGGAGCCTCTTGACGTGTCTGCACTCTTCCCCTCTTCGCACGTATCCCAGACGCTTCATGCGCAGGAAAGCACTCCCCGCCTCAGCCTCGATCACATGGTGAAGAGGCCGAAGACCAAGGATCACTTCCATCGCAGCAGTTGGTGTAGTCTTCATGCAGCCAGTTGCACCCAAACTGACCACCCTTTGAAGGCGTGCCAGTTGCGATCTAGCCGTGATCAAGGTTACCCTCGGCCACCAGACCAGAGCCGCATATGTGAGCATAGGCAGCATAATAACTCTATAGAACCATATGATCGTTTTGGGGGTCAGTCCCCACCTCGGACCAATGGCTCTCCTACAGGCCCAATACGTGTTTGTCACCTTGCTTAGGCGACTATCAAGATGAGCCTTCCATGTCAGTGATTTATCAAGGATCACTCCTAGATACTTCACCTGTTCAACCACCGGCAGTGGTACTCCATCAAGATTTAGACCCTCAGGTCTTATACCTCTCTTTTTGGTGAAAGCAACTATCTCAGCCTTGGCAGGATTAACTGCAAGTCCGTGTTCGTTACACCACCCATGTACCCTATTCAGAGCCCTTTGCATGAGGTCCCTGAGAACGGTAATGTGCCTTCCAACAACAAGGACAACGATATCATCGGCATACCCAATCGTTAGGAAGCCCTCACCGTTTAAAAGGGTTATTAGCTCGTCAATGACTAGGTTCCACAATGTGGGCGAAAGAACTCCCCCTTGCGGACATCCCCTAGCGACGATTACTTTTGCCACATGGTCTTTCCATGTGGCCTCTACTGTACGGTTGCACAACATGGCCCCAAGCCAGTGAGTGATCATTGGCTCAATTTTATGATTTGCCGCAGCCCTACACATGGATCCTACAGGGGTGCTGTCAAACGCCCCTTGTATATCCAAGAAAGCTCCCAGGGCGATCATGCCATTTTCCAGCGCCTTCTCCACCTGAGTTACCAGTTGGTGTAAGGCACTTTCAGTTGACTTGCCACACCTAAAAGCATGTTGGTTGTTGTGCAAAGGATATCTAAGCCCAACCTTTTCCTTTATGTACCGATCAGCCACCCTCTCCAGTGTTTTCAGCACAAAGGATGTTAGGCTAATGGGTCTAAAGGATTTAGCCACCGTATATGTGGTACGACCCGGCTTGGGTATGAAGACTACTTTCACCTGCCTCCACTGTTCAGGGACATACCTACGTGCCAAACAGGCCCGAAAGATATGCACCAGAATTGTGCCAACGGCCTCCCAGCCTTGTTGAAGCAAAGCCGGGAAGATTTGGTCTTTCCCCGGAGACTTGTATGGTCTGAATGACCGTATCGCCCAAGTACTCCGCTCGTATGTGACTATTTCTTTTGCTAGAAGATAGTCCTCTTTACATGGTCGCTGTATACCTACATAACCCATGTCAGGACGCTCCTGCTCGATTCCCTCACAACCGGGGAAGTGTGTCTCTAGTAGATGCTGCAAGGTATCCCCCGGGGTTTCGGTGAAAACACCCGGTGCGACTTCCATGCAGCCTAGAGCGCTGTCCGGTGATTTCGTCAAGATCCGGCGCAGCCTTGACATTTGAGGTACCGAGACGATATCCTCACAGAAGGCCCGCCATGCATCTCTTCGAGCCAACCTGACCGCACTCTTGTACTCGTTCCGTTTCTGGCGGTATTGCTCCCAATCCAGATCCGACTTTGTCTTCCTAGCCCTATTAAATAGGCGCCGGGTATGTTGCCGTAGCGAGTCCAGAGACTTGTTCCACCATTTGTGGCCCTCACCCTCCTTCCTCGTTTTTTCGGCGCAGTTTTCTTCATAAGACGAGACGATAATCGAGCCCAGCTCTGCTACGGCCCAATCGATCTCATCATTGTTGTTAAAATTCCTAGGGAAACCGTCAAGCCTCCTTGCGAGATCCAGTTTATACCGTTCCCAATTGGTAGACTTGGGGTACCTATACTTACCTGATTGTTTTTCAACATCAACCCTGTAACTGAAACAAATGTAACTGTGATCCGACAATGACGGATCATCATTAACATGCCAGTCCCTTACCATACTTACAACGGTACTTGACGCAAGCGTCACATCCAGGACTTCAGTCCGAATCCTATTCCGGAATGTTGGCTTCGTCCCTAGATTGAGTAGTTGCAAGTCAGTGGTACCTAGGTAGTCAAGCAATGCCACTCCCCTGCTATTGACGCCTGTGCTGCCCCACATAGTGTGGTGCGCATTGGCATCACAGCCAATAAGAAGCGGCAGTTTCCTGACCGTGCAATGGTCCACCGCCTTGCGAAACTCCTCGGTAGGTGGCAATTCTGGTGAGTCGTAGGACAGGTAAGCAGAGCATACGACCAAACTATGCCTCATACTATTCTCGCCCAGGAAGTCCACCTTCACCGCTACCATGTCCCTAAAACAAAGTTCCCTTATCAGTAATGCATTTACACTGGAGTGCGTAGAAATGCAAACTCTAGGATTAGGTTCACCCACTGCATAGAATAGACTACGCCCTGGTGTGCCTAAGCCCCGTACATGACCTTTATACACCCATGGTTCTTGTATGAGGCATATGCCTGTCTGCAGCTTTGCCATCCTCTGCGCGAATACTCCCGCAGCGGCACGACAATGCTGCAGGTTAATCTGGGTAAATTTCAAGGCCCCTACAACAGACATAGAAAATCTATAGAGGTACCTCCTAACCCATTACATTCTTTACTCCGGGGTAGTCTCGGTAGTTCCCGGGAAGATAATTCTCACCTTCCCGAGCCCATACCGGATTTCCCCCTTCGCTACTTCAAGTGTCACCACCGATCGAGGATCGAGTCCCAATACGATGTTCTGCCTCAGAGAGGCAGCATCCCATCGAGAGGCCCGAATCACCCACCCTTCAGTCCTCAGGGTCGGATTGCTAATCCGGATCCTTCTGAGGACCTCTTGGGGAGGCGACTCAACCGGCGCTGGCACCCAAACCATCGCCTTCTTGAGGTTTTCGAGGGCCGACTGCTCAATTATTTTGAGCGCCAGACCCTCCTTCTTGATTTTAGTTGTCGCCTCTTTGAGCCAGGCCAGAGAGCCCCCATCCGCACAGGTCACCATAACGGCTCCCCGGGCAAACGAGTGTCCCTCAAAGCCTGGCACAAATGAGGCGCCAGTCTTGTACATATCCTCTTGCAATTGCGCAAGGATATGCGCGTACTGCTCCCTGGTGAGCAAATTATCCGGGTAGCCATCGCGAATGATGGCCACCTTGAGGTAGCTGCTTGCAGCTTCCCGGTAAGCCTTGCGCTCACCAGGCACAGTTGACGCTTTCTTGGGAGCCTGTCTGGCCTCTGGTGGCGTGTTATGCACCCGAGGCCTCTTGGTTCCCCCTTTGGTGACATCGAGCTTGACCCCGCTGGGACCAGCACTATCATGCGTGTCCCGGCTTGACGGTGTCGGTGTCACCTCTTTGCAAGTGCCAGGTGGGTCATCTTTCGATGTCTTTCCTGTCGCCCTTGCGGCTCTTCTTCTCCGTTTTTCGGCACCGCAAATAGACTTGCGGAGCCTTTTCGTTCTTTCAGGTGATGGGGCAGTTGTTCCCGGCATCGCCTGGGCCCTCACCGCTCCCACCATCTGAACATCTTGTTCAGAGAGCCCGGTTTCAGGGCATCTCTCAGGAGCCTCTTTCGAAAGGGCCCTATATACCTTCGAGATCCATAAAAATCCCACGAGTGGCTAGGGAAATCCTGGTCCGCCTCCGCAGAGCCCCGCATGCGGAGGTAAGGCTATCTACAATGGGGTTTCGCCCAGTTCCCCAAGGTGATGACCAGTTGGTGCCGATCTCCTGTTCGGCCACGCATCCTGTAGGCCTGGTCATCCCGCCGAAGGATTCAGGTTTTTTTTTGAGGTTGTCTCCTCTTGGTCCGGACAGTCAAGCCAAGACCCCCCCCCCATCTCTCTGGCCCGCGAGACATGACCACGGACGACCAGGAAACGTTGGTATAACAGGTGATCCCGAGGACTCACCTGGCATCGTAAATCCTGTGTGCAGTCCCTTAGCCACGATACTACAGCTGGGACAGGTGAAGTTGGTCCGCGGCAGGGTTGAGGGCTGCCAGTTGAGGTCTTATGCTCAACGAGCCCCCATTTTCCCCGCAACCTCTTCCTCATTAAAAAATCATTGTCAGAGGCCCTCCTATCCGCCACCTGGAGACGCGCCACATCAATAAACATCCCGAGAACAGTGACGAACATCGTTTATGTCTTCTGATGTGGACCCGGAAAATTATTATTCTCGAAAGGTATTTTTTCGAAAAACAACTTTTCGAAAGGTTCCTTTTTCGAAGACCTTCATTTCGAAAACATTTATTCCGAAAATGCGTTTTTTTGAAAACACTCTATTTACTCACCTACCATCTAACTAAAATTATTCGAGTGCGTCCATATAGCGACGCCTCCACTAAATGGACGCACGAGGAACCCTGTAAACTTCGTAATAATTGTCAGTGGAGTTAAACAGTCTGTCAGGTAACTTCCAGAGATCATTTATGTCAGGTATTTGACAAGTAAGTACCTATATAATAATAGATATCGATAAAGATTATAAAGATGAAAGATAACAAAGCTCTTAAATTAATCGAAACACCGCGGAAAAACTAAGGCATACTTGGATGGATAGTTCTATCTTAAAGACAAAGTGGCAAAAGGTATTATATATTGGAAATGTGAAGACTTCAACAAGGACTGTAAGGGACTGCTGAAGAGTATAGAGAATAAGAATATTGTTGAAACTATATCTGGAAATCACAACCATCTAGGTAAACCTGAGAAACTTGAAATAGAACGATTCTTAGTTATATTCGCAATATATCACGTAAGTCAATAGCGACGCCACAGAATATAATTGCAGATTCTATCGGAAATGCCAGTGTTTCAGCCTTGGTGAATCTTCCGTCAATTCCATCCATGAAGAGAACTATACGTAACATAAGAACTCAAGAAAGTAGTGCAATTGCACAACCTTTGGATACAATGTCTCTGAATTTACCGGGTAAATATAAAACAACGGAGAATGGTCATAATTTTCTACTTTTCGATCCAGGTCCGGAAGATCCACAAAGGATCATGATATTTGGCACAAATGAAAACATAAAATTGTTGTTTAAATCAAGAGTATGGATGATGGATGGAACGTTTAAAACAGTACCCACTTTATTTTATCAATTGGTCACTGTTCACTGCGAAATAAGCAAGGAAGTGATAGTACCTGTTATACTCGTATATGCTTTGCTACCCAATAAGCAACAGGAAACATATACAAGACTACTTAACTGGATGAAACAGAAACGTAATGTATTTTCTGTAAGTACAATCATCACTGTCTTCGAAAAAGCATTTATCAATTCAATTGAAGAAATCTTCCCGAATGTGTTACATCATGGATGCTATTACCACTTCAGCCAAAGTATATACAGAAATATGCAAAAATATGGTTCGGCAACCAAAGTGGACAGTGACGCAATTTTCAAATCAAAAATCAAAATGCTGAAAGCGTTAGCTTTCGTACCGGTCCCTTTCATCTCCAGAGGCTTCGACTTGGTAGTAAAAGTTCACGGAAGTAAATGAAGAATTCATTAACTATTTCGAGAATACATGGATAGGAAAGATGGAGAGAAGAGGTAGAGCTGAGCCTATGTTTGCTTATTCTCTCTGGAGCTGTTTTGAAAGTGTTCTTCGGCAATCACAGTTGACCAATAACGCCGCTGAATCATGGCATAGAGGTTTTTTATCACTTATTGACGCTCAAAAATCGTCCCTTTTGACTTTCCTGAATAATATTAAAAAGGAACAATGCCTGACAGAACTTAAAATTGCGAAAGCTATTTCTGGAGAGAAGCCACTAAAAAAAATATAAATCATTGGATCAGAGAGTGCGCAATATATGTTCATCGTTTGAAGAAACATGTAATGATGATGAATTGATTTCTTTTTAAAAAAATATAGCTAACGTTTTGTAATGTTGTGAATTGCAATAATTGAATTGAATAAGTGTTTTCTACTTTTTCAGCCGAAACTAATTGAGTACATTGTAATTTTTAATTCATTATATTGTGCGGTCGACCAGCTTTGAGATTTTTTTTATTTGATTCAGATTTGGGCAACTTTGAGAATGGATGATTTCCACAACAATTAAACATGTTTTCAAAAAGCTGTTATTCGAATGATATGGTTTTCGAAATTTTGTTTTTCGAAAAATTTAATTTTCGAAAATAGACATTTTCGAACAATTGCTTTTCGAAAAAGATGATTTCCGAAAAACTGTTTTTCGAAAAATTATCTTTCGAAAACAAGTATGTTCGAAAATTTGTTTTTTTCTTGAAAATTGTTTTTCGAAAAATTTTCCGTTCGAAATTTTGTTTTCAAAAACTAGTTTTCGAAAAAATTTCCGCGACCCGTTTTCATTTTATTGACAGTTCATTCGAGCTTAACGTTTAAATATCATGGAAAAATTATGTTAATATTTTCTTGGATAAGTTTACTTGTTTTTATTCATCATTTTTTAAGTAAGTATAATGTCAATAATTGAATCTTGTTTTGTATCATACTGCAAGAACACAATAGTTACAACACCTCGGAAAAAGTTTGTGTTCGTGCCTGCAGTAAAAATTAAAAGAAAATTATAGTTTGAGGCTGTTTGAGTATGGTTAATGGTGTATGATTTGATATTTCAAAAAAAGAAATACGTTGGCAAGTTTATCTGAAGCCGTGAAAGGAATGCAGTCGAAACCCTTCGATATTGCCACGTTTAACTATGAAAAAGCTAAAGTGTCAAATATGTAGTGATAATAATTAGAAAAGGGACTTTTTATCATTAACAGTATTAACAATATTATTAAACGTTGAGTCTTTATTGTGCTTGTTCCCTTTGATTTTGTCTATGAACATAATTTTTTCAATTTATGAATATTAAAAGATGAGCACTTTTCCAAATTTGTTATGGGCTTCTTCAAGCTCTGGCACACTTCGAATTACATAATTGGTGATTTTTATCGAAAGTTGAGTTCTTATTGGCAAGCGCGTGCGTGTGCTCTTCTCTCTCACTTCGTCAATTGACTGATATTGATTTATTGGTATTGTGAGTGACCTCCGTATTTTCAATTTTACTTGGTAAAATAGGTACCGTACGCCATTTGAACGTTTATGACAGATATATACGTCATGTTTCCTCGCCTCTTACCGATGCCCCGTAGCTTCAGATAAAATTGCCAAACTATACATGACTTTGTTATTATACATGTGTTCCATATCTTATTCGATAAAATATAACTTTCAAGTTTAAGGTGGAAAATTTAGTGGATAGACCGGTGAAGCTACCACCAGATTTTAACTTGCAAGGACAAAATGCAGCAGCATAATGGTTAGTACACATCCTTCCAAGATTATTTAGTATCAACTGGGCAAGGCCAGTCCAGTCCAAACATTGAACTATCCATTACCAGGAGTATGATAGGGAATGATGCCGCCGGCATTATGGCGACATTATGGCGACATTATGGCGACTATACCGATGTTTACTAAGGTATGTTGGCAAACATTGGAAAACATGTCTACCCTGGAAAGAATAATTGTTTTGAAAATTTTTTCACAGTTCCAATAGCCAATCAAATTTCCTCATTTTTTATCACGTGGACAATTTCACCCAATCATGTCAACATTACACTGATAACAGACCATGAGCTATTTTCACGTTGCTATGGACACATATTGATTTATTTAGATTTTGAAGTTTCAAGTATTTAATATTTTGAAATGTCATTTGGTTATGATACTATAAATTAGCAAAACATTTTCTATCCGAATAACCCTCGGACATTGATAAATGCTGAAAAATTTTATGACAACTTTCTCAAGCTTGTTGCTTGTAGGCAACAGACCTCCGCCTACGGCATCGGTCTGTTTCCAAGCAACAAGCTTTCGAAATCTGACATAAAATTTTTCCGAACAATTATCAATGTCCTTGGGTTATTACTACTGAAAGTTACATGCCCTATTATAACAAACAGCCTTTTTTACCAAACAGCGTCCCAAGACATAGATTTAACAAAATCACTCCCGATATCGTGTAGCATGGTGGAATAAACTATGTACTTGATAGTTATGGACCAGTTTCCACATTGACTTAAATTAATTTGCATGAAAGATAAGACATCTGAAGCAGTAAAAAATTGTTCCCAGGATATTTGGTTATCCTCAAGTCATAATTGCTTACAACTTACCTTTCTTGTCCAGGCTATGCAAAAAATACTATGAAAATCAAGAAATTGAAATTGTAGTGTGTTAAGCACATTTTTATAAAAGCAAGGAATTGGCGAAAAAGGCGGTAAGCATAACCAAAAAAAATTTTAGAAAAAGTTTATATGCAAACTTTGCAATCGGTAGTCGGTGATGAAATCAAACTATGATAAATTAGCACGTAGAAAAGGGGATAAGGTTATTATTGAAACCCATAAGCAAAAAACTTGGCAAGAAGCAATTATTACTGAAAGGGCACAAGAAGCTAAGTCATAGGGTTGAGATTGCGAATAATAACAAACTTATCAAACTTAATATATAATAGAATTTCTCGCACTCAAACTAATCACAGATTTATTTGTGAGTCTGAGTTGTTTCCCAATAAGACTGAACAAAACGTTCACCCCAATAATATTGTAGTTCCTCGAGCTAACTTGAATCACAATATTCCATCTCCAAGGGTCCCAGAGAATAGCCATCGCTCTGTAAGATTCTTTAACAATAGATATAGTACTCATTCCTCACCAGCTAGTACGTTGGTCGTACTGTTAACACCCCCCCCCCGATGGATCAATCTGTGAGGGGAAGGTGTTTGAGTCTATAAAAACAATTTTCATTCCATTGAATAGTTCAAATGAACCCTTTCGAAGGGTTTCGACCCAGCACTGTAGTGGAACGCGTTTGATGCGATAATTGAAGTCAAGCAGTGTCGAACATGGTTAGTACTTGGATGGGTGACCATGCCAGGGATAACCATCGTATAGGGCCCGTACAGCCTGCAGCGGACTAGCATATCACAGCTCGCAGGCATTATACCAATGAGCACGAGGTATAATGTAGATATGCCGTCTTTCGGAGGAGACGTAGAACCGAGGTCCCGAGTCCATGGATGTTGGACTCGTTAAAGAACACTACCACTGGTTGAACACTGGTGGGTTGGCAAAAATTTCCGGTTAGGGGTAGAGTGCTCCTGGCGTCGGTGATTAGTCGCAGAAATAGACCGACGGTGAATGACAGAATGAAAAAAAATGCTTTCGAAGTTATACGCTACCGCATTGTACTCGTCCTGATTTATCTTACGACCAAAACATTGCATATTCGAGTTTATTCCATAACCTGATGAAACGTTAACTTTGTTGGTTATGTGGATCGACGCATAACCATATACTCCGACAGTCAGGCAGCAATTAAAGCCCTGAGTGGGTATACCAGCAACTCAGGACTCGCTAACGAATGTCGAGAACTACTTGCTAATCTTGCAAGGCGGAACGTGGTGCGGCTAGAATGGATTCCAGCCCACTCTGGTTTTGAAGGCAACGAGATGGCGGATGCACTGGCTGCGGAAGGGGCGGCAGCTCCTTTATGCGGCCCGGGCCCGACCCTGGGCCTAACAAAACAAAGAATACGCAAGGAGACGAAGAAGTGGCTGAGGAATCAGCACCTCGCTCATTGGAATGCTCTGCAGGGTCCTAGACAATCCAAACTTCTACTGAAGGGATGGACTGATGGACACACCAGTGCAGCCACTGAACTACCAAGGAGTAGGCTAAGGAAGATAGCAGGACTCCTAACAGGGCACTGCTGTATGAGGAAGCACCTCTACAGTCTAGGAGTAGAGGAAAGTTCCCTATGTAGGGGTTGCGGCATGACTGATGAAACGTCAGTTCATGTTCTCTTAGAGTGTCCACACTGGGCTGTATTACGCAGGCGAATCTTCGGAGTCACTGTCATGGCTCCTGGAGACACAAGCAGGCATCCACTGAAAAAGGTTGTGGCCTTTATTGAAGGGCTCGGCTTCATGGATGACTAGGTAGCAGGATTGGCACAATGGGCCCCCCAGTGGCCTCAGTGTCGGAACCTTGGCTTGAGTTGTCCAGGACAAGGCTCGCCTGTACATTTAGTAGTAGTAGTAGTAGTAGTAACTTTGTTGGTTAACATTTCAGGTAATAAAAATGTGCAATAGTGACTTCAGAATTTTGATTTTTGGTGGAATAGTATATACAGGGTGTTTCAAAAAAAGGTAACACTGTCTCTAGGATAGGTAAAAAACAGAAAAATAATTGGGGTTGGCTTAGTGAAATTTTTTTCTAACGCCATCCGTTTTCAAGATAAAGGGCGTTG
>CAJUYG010007368.1:0-10996 GCA_910591675.1 Galerucella calmariensis | reverse complement strand
GCGTAACACACTATACCAAACTTAAAAAGTAGAGAAACCACAAAAACAGTCCCATGGTGGAATAAAGATATAGGCAACGCTTTTAAAGATCAAGCAAAGGTCTGAAAAAAAAAACGATAACAACCTACAAACACAAAATAAATGGAATTTAGGAGATAAAGGGCATATGCACGTAAAATGCAAAAACAAATTAATGGAAAACATATGTAACATCTTTAACACCTCACACTGAATTATGGAAAAAGGTAAACGCACTAACATGCAAAATCAATTATCAAATTCCTGAAGCCTGATGAATCAATAACAACCTAATAACGGAAGCCCAGGATATAGAGGTAGAAGCTTACGGAACGAGATAGATCTCAAACATATGCTCACTATTTAACTAAAGCCTGTATTACACGGCGTGGCAAGTCAGGGTTGCATATTGAGGAGCGTATGGAGTCATTCTGGATTTCGACAAGCTCGTATGCAAGCCTTGCAGTGCTTGCGAGGAAAATTCATATTTTAGTGTTATGAGAAAATCATTATAGACTGAATTTCTCACCTTGTGGTTTGGATTTCATAAATTACAAATGAGAATTTTCCAGGCTACTATGAAAACTTTCATAATACTGCATTCGACTACTCCATACTGGCAGTGGGGAGATTTATAATTTCTGTTTTAGCACCTTACACTATCCAAATTCATCGAATTCAGGCCTCACCTCAATAAACGATTCCCATGAAAAGATCTCCGGATTAAAAACATGCAAATTACTGGATCAAATACCAAGGGCTTGTATCATATTGATATATGCAGATCCCATTGATACATTATAATGAGTAGCTATAAACATCAACTGTGGAACAATTCACGAGATTGCGTGTCATCCTAGCACGGAGGTCATGCGTATCTCTGTATCTTTCCAATTTTTCTATATCATCCCTGTCAAGAAAAATATCCATACAATATGTCACAACCATACATTATTCTTTCCAATCAAGAAAATAAAAATGCTCAACAAAGTGAACTGATATCTGTATTTTGATGTGATCTGATACATAATCAATTTTTTCCCGGAAAATGTCGATGCAAGAGTAGGATTTTGAGTTAATGGGAATTTTATTGGTAATCTTCACACTTATTACATTCGTTTACTTGAACTGTGAATGTTTCACATACTTGAATTTATATTCACTGAGACTTCACATTTATCAGTCCTCGCACGTATCTGTAATGACACCTAATTGTTTTCATTAATGAAATCCTGCAAATTGCTCAAAGCTCTCTGGAATATTCTGTTAAATGATAAAAGGCGTTTTGTTATTTTGTAACCTCTAATGAAAGTGGATTGAATGGCAGACAGTCTACATCTACAAGTTGTCTATATCGCAGAGGAAATGTCTGTGGATGTAACTTGGAAATAAACAGCAAAGTGAATGTAACTAGTGAATATATGTCTTTAGTTTATTGATAAAGGCTTCAACTAATTTTGCAAAGTTTATATCAGAAGACAAAACTAAAGTTCGAGAAGCGTACTTCATCATCAGCAAATCGCAATCACTGTACCTATGAGAAACTGTATAAGTAATAACGTTCAATTAAACTTAAATTGACGCTATTGGGTTCATTGTAAATGGAAGTTAATCAAAGTTTCGAAATACATATAACCATATTACGAATAGACAACATACCAGAGGTATATAATATTATTACAGGTGTGGTGTGAATAAGAGATAAACATACGAAGTGTTCAGATCAAAATATCTGAAAAACCTTGATGAACCTGCTCACAGAATCTCGACAGCAGCCAGCGGAGAAGATTTATAAAAAAAATAGAATTGAATGGGCTATCAATGACTTCAAGCACCACAGACCCCCAGACAACATGTAAGGTTAGGCTCTGGCATTTCAACTACTGACCTTATGAAGATATTAAAAATCAGCTTTATTCTGGGTAGTACTCCAGAAGAAAGAATACAGGCGCCTTATAGTGGCAAACGTCCTCAAGAGGAATCCAAGTCATATAGTCCCATCAGCCTCACATATTTCCTAGTTGAAAGTATGAAAAATATTCTCGACATATACATGGGAAGTTAATATTTAACAGAAATAATGCTTCACGATAAACAATTTGCATTCTAATCAGGCAAATCAACTGAATGCTTTGCATTGTCTCCCGTTGCAACAGCGGAGAGTATGCAGCCTTCAATATTAAAGCGGGTTTAGTCTGTGCCAAAAGAAAATAATTTCATACCTCGGAGGTCAATCCACTACTAAAAGTGGAGTGGAAGGATGACCTCAAGGACAAGTTTCATCACCTTTACCATGATCACTGGTAGTTGACGATTTATTTATAATGGTTAATGGCAAACAAGTATTTGTGTCGATCGCATGGAACGTGCCTCCAACATTTTCAACTACTCGGTGTTCGAGAAGGATATTAGATTATCCTTTGAGAAGGGCAGTTACTAAAGGAGAATATACCGCCTTAGTAGGAGGTAAGAAACCCAACGATCTAATATCTCGGGATACCAAGGGTTATGATAGTCTATGAAAATGCTCATGGACATATCTCAAAATCACGTTAGACGTTATCATCAACGAGCGTTTTGACGGAGTCGCTACAATTATTGAG
Source organism: Galerucella calmariensis (assembly GCA_910591675.1). Classification (NCBI taxonomy): domain Eukaryota; kingdom Metazoa; phylum Arthropoda; class Insecta; order Coleoptera; family Chrysomelidae; genus Galerucella; species Galerucella calmariensis. The sequence continues at coordinate 8,375 of CAJUYG010007368.1, read as the reverse complement.
CCTCACTTCACTATACTTATGGATTGAAAAGGAACAGATGTAGGATATCAACTACTCTGAAATTTATCCTATTTTTCCAAAAAACGCCCTAACAGTCAAAATATTTGCTGCACCTGGGCGTGAGTCGAATATCTTGATAATATTCTTACGAATAACATAAAGAGGTATCAAGAATTCATTTTGCATTAAAAATTTAGCCTTTTTACAAACATTGTCTAGGTAATTGGTTTACAATCTCTGGTTTTGTTGTTTCATGAGCATTTATTACGGAACTCTTTTTGGAAACATGAGAATAAGAAATCAACTGATGTGTACGAATAGTAGTTCTTCATTTGACGATTTATCAAATAAAACAAAAGCTCCAAGAAACTTCTGACTGGAAAAAAGCATTTGGAATTATAATACGGAATTGATTCCGGCCGTCTTCGTTCCCGGTTGAATTCCTATAGATGGGTTAGCAAACGGAGTTTGTCGACAACGTTTGTAATACCCTTCCTCGTGATATGTTCCTGACAGCATAAAATTATTTCGGCAGCTAACAAGTAAGCTTGCAATTATTATGGATAACACGAGTTACGATTTGCGGCTCTCTGTTACATTCGGAGTCGAGTTGAATTGATAAAATGGTTGAAATGGGATAAAATCAATTTCCCATCAAGTGACATGAGAGACACTGGCAGTGGTGAACAAATATGTACTAGGTCTCTCGATAAAAATGGCTCTCGGCATGTCTCAGGAGCCGTTTATTGCAAAACTTTCAGACAAACATTTTCATGTTGAAAGTAGACTTGTTAAACACATGCATATTGCTTGAATTACGAAATACTTGGAATTGAGAGTTTCTCTTCATCGGAAGGAAAAATTACAGGCTAGGGTGTCGTATGTTGTATTGATCAATGAAGCTTAATACTTTTGGTAGATTAATGGTTTCATATGCAATCATGAATCAAAACTCTCGAGAAACTCATTGGAATGAAAATTAGTCATTGAATTGCAAGATTGTTTTCCATTACATTGAAGCCTGTGAATAGTCAACATTTTTCACATTGTGTGTATTTTTTAACAAACTTAGTAAATCTGCGTCTTTTGTGTCATTCTGGTATATAGAAATGAATATGGAGGCAGCAATTTTTTCTATTCTTTTCATCAGTCGAGAGTGGGTTTAACTGACCACGAACACATGGACTTTCTTGACTATGTGACGTTGGTGTTTAAAAGCCAAAAGTAAACAATACAAAGTTTTCAAAAAAAATTCCGGAGAAAAAAGTAACAGCTTGGATGAACCAAAGGTTTTGAATTAGACGTAAACTCATGGCCCAAGATATATCATCCTAAGAGCAAGAAACAACGGTTTTTATTCATTCATCCATTCGGTTGGCTTGAACTGAATTTTTGGACCATTTTACATGTTCTCTACTCCGATTTCAAAAGCTTCGTGTCTTCTACATGGGCTATTAGTTTGACTGGATGGATTTTTAGTAGAATCAACTCCTTCCCAAGTGCTTTAGTCCTTGTAAGTTCTCACAAAAGCAGAGTATGTGATCCATGATGGAGTTCACATTCTCTGCATATGGGATCACGAACTTTTCCCATTCTCTGCAGATGTTCCATCAGTGTATAGTGCTCACCTCCAAGTGACCAGATCGGTAACTGTTTTTTAATTTTTCTTACCCAGTTTCAATGGTTAAGAGTCTCTTGTTTACCCTGTTGACATTTTGTACGGTGGTGTCCGTGTGTCAACCTTCATTCAAGTTGGTATTTCTCTCCAGTATCCAATTTCACCTTAAATGCAATCCTGTGTGATTCCACGCATTGTTTACTTGGTCTCACCAGGATTATCATCATTATTTCAATGAAAGGAGAAGAATTTCTTTACTAGAAATTCGAATTCTCTTGATATTCCGCTAGTTTTTTGTGAAAAAAAAATTCACTCTCATAATTTGACACATTCCTTTGAAATGGCCATACCAACGAATACTATACTGTTACAAAATAATGAAACCAAACCAGCCTTTTATCACGGGTTCAGTGTGAACCGGACTGCAGCTCCATATGCAGGGACCCATTGTAAACTCAAAGCATTTGGGTCTGAGAAGTCTGGGAAGTCCTACGTTATATAATTGCAATATTCAGCGGTGTCAGTAACACAACAAGATCCTAAGTTTTTCCACTTCCAAAAACTGCTCAGCGTGACAAAAAAGTTTTTCGAAATTAAATGTATCATCCTTTTTAAGATTTTATTTATCTCAAATCCATAAAACATATCCACGAACGCTTCAAGTATACAAGCTGGAAGGTAACAAAAAATAAAGGAGAACATAAACGTAAACAAGCACTTCGAATTAAAAATGGGAATTTCATAGGAAAAGAGCTAAGAATGGTGGAAACTACTCAAAAGAATTATAAGTATTTGGAATGGAAATAGGCAAATATATCGTGAACTCAATACTGCATAACAATTCTCAATAGCTGTGAGATGTTTTTCCAATAGATAATTAACCAGAAGATGAATGAGCGATGAGAATATTATTAGATTAGTGTCTGTTATTCTTAATCCAGGTCTTGCATAAGATTCCATGGAAGTTTCTCCTAAATAGCTGGTAATTATATACAGTGTGTTTCCAACGGAATCTGGGCTATTAGTAATTTATTACAAAAAAGTCGACTTATCTCACAGACATGACAAGTTTGCTACAACAGTTAGATTGTTAATACCGTGCATATAATTGTTTTCAAACTGCAACAAAATAAAATCCAATTCTCATGAAAGCCTCCACTCTAGCTCGTTATTATACATGCTGTCGCTGCTGGGTTTCTGTATTTATCTTAACGAGTGAGGGATTGTAATCCATCATAAATCAAAATGTTCTCTTGCTTGTTTCGGGCAAATGTAAACTCGGTTGCTCCAGGATCTATAATCTTCCCAATTAAAAAATTTCAGTGTTGCCAAGCTCCTTCTGGAATCCAAAAATTGAAGAGAAATTTATTTTATTCCCAGATAAAAAACGTGAAGATCTTTTCTAAAACAAGTTAACACTTAATTGTGAAGGCCAGGAACATAACAGGTTAATAAACCAATACTTGGGGCAAGATAACTTCTGGTGAGTGATCTTCTTCAAATAAGGTTTAATGACAACTTCCACTTTCCTTTAATTGAGGCGACCGAGTTTACAAACCTAAGCTCAGGTACAAAATTTTGGCTGGCCAAAATTACATACGCATCATTAATTTGATAATCAGTCCAGTATAATAATATGTATATACTTATATAGTATATATAAGGGAAAAATGTGTATCTTGAATGGTTTTCCCACGGCATCAATCTATGAAATCATTCACTACTTATGACAGTTGCTCAATTGGGCCTTCATTTTGTTCAATACATTTACATGCTATTGAGGTGAGATTTATAGTAGCATTCTCATAGGAAGTATTTCCTTGTGTTTCTGTTGGATTACAGTGCCGTTACTATAGCTTGCCTGTAAGACTTGCTAGATGAGTAGTTTTCAATCTCCCACTACATCCATATTTAATCATTTTTCAATTAAGCACAGTGCCACAAATATCAATACACATTCAGTTGATAGATGATAATATATAATAATTTTCAAATCATCCAATAAAAATATTTGTTCGAGAAATCTTCTTAGCTATATAATAGTTTGACATGGGATCTATATAGAGATACTACATATAGAGGCAACAAGACAGCTCGGAATCCAAGAGAGAGATAGAAAGTTGGAAGCTTAGGCTGTCTTTATCTAATAGCACAAATGCTGTATACACAGATCATCTGTCTCTTACCCTCTCACCGGAGTTCAGGCGGACATTCCCACTTACACAGTGGCCTATGACTTGTTGTCTTTATTTGTATTACCTCTATAGGGATCAGGCTCACCCTCTTCGGATTATTTATTCAATAATTTTGTTTCATACCCTCAGGATCACTGAACATTTATTATAGTAATGTCACTTTGAGTTCAACACTCTCGAATTAGAAACTTATGTCGATGAGGTGTTCAAATGAGGTGCGATTATTATGCTAACCGAGGTGAGTAAGTCCACAAAACCGTGGCCAGAAATCGCCGTGATCAAGTGCTTCTAGCTAGACTACGCTAAGGCAACTATGAGCTAAAAGCTTCTAATCCGGAGATGGTGAACCAAGAGCGGCTTCAATATTATAGCCTTATTGTTGGCGTATTTTTTTGTTACTTTGCTGTCAGTATTTTGAGTTGCAATGTTTCAATTTACGCGTCCACTTCCTTGTCCTTATCGTTAACGCAAGCAATGATTTGTATTTGAGAATTATATTCACAATCCCAAATATGAAGTTATCAAATCTTACCTTGAAAGTGTTTTGGTGGAGTTACATACTGGATTATAATTATAAAAATTGACTTGTGATTGAATCATTTACTTTTGACAAAAATACAGGTTCCCGCAAATGAACGTTTTAATACATTCTAAAAGTGGCCTTATTCGTCCAAGGAGTTTTGTATAGGAATTCCTAATTTTTCCAATAATTCATTCATCGGTTGAAATCTTCGTTATTAGCTCTTGATGTGAAACTATTTGATATAAGTGCCATTGTTTACTATTATGCAAGACGAAATGTGAAATGTAATGATATAATTATTTAGTTACGAATAACAAACTCTCAAAATTGTTATCACGAAAACTTTTTAACGTCAGAGAATGTAACAATAATCACTTTTATTTTAGAGTTAATAAAAAATGGAATTCGAAACCAAGTACTATTTGATATTCGTAGTGATTTTAGTTATTCCAGTTATTTTTATAACATTATTTGGCGTATAAAACATCCAAACTACCCCAAAATGTCCCATCAATTCTCAATATAATATAATAATTTTTGTAACGAAAGTTCCGGTTTTATTTTGTATTTCATGAATGATTGGTTGCATGTAGTATGATTTTTTTGTTATATATTACAATGTGGCGTTCATTGACTTGTGTGAAATTATAAATAGCGATGTAAGTTATCATGGTTATTACGAAAATCATTTCGCTTGTTATATCAGTACAAAGAAAAAAAACCAGGATTTTATTATAACTGATGTGATGACATTTATTTCGAATAAACATACAAGAAACGGGAACTTTGAGAATCAATAGAGAATATAATATGTGTGCTAACGCTTGCAAATGAAAACAGACATACAATGTTCAACTCTGAGAGCTCCGTCTTCTCCACTATCACTACATATCATTCAATTTCATGGAGCCAATATGATACCAGATTAAATCCAATGCTGGAAAAAATAATACTTCCCTGACTTGATGCTGATCTGTAGAAGGGTTGGTATGAAACGGAGCGAGTGAGATTTCTGCGTACAGCTGCAACAACCAATGAAACTCTGAGGTGTAGAGGATTTTTTTTTTTTTTTCATTTATATTTATTTGATGTCGCCCGAACCACTGAGGTTATAAGCGACAACTGTTATAATTCTTTTAATGAAACAGTTTAAATTTAAATGTCTTTCATGTTAATCTCTTTAAGAAACTTAATAATATTGTCCACGTTGTTATTGTCTCTGAGTATGTCGGGTATTTTCTGTGCAAAGTTGAATTTATTTCTGGTGTTGTTAAATTTTTGGCATTCCACTAAAATATGTTTTACTGTTATGTCGGTTTGGCATGTAAAGAGGAATGGCATGTGGTAGAGGAATTTAGTTCTAAGAAATTGTCTGTGTTGTGGGGCGCTTCTTTTTAACATTTTTTTGTATTTCGATTTCAAGCTAACGTTGTACAATTTCAACGAATCCCATTCGCCAATAAACAGAAATCCTGCTCTGAAAGATTATTCATGTCATTCAGTTTAAATTCTTTCCAACAACAACCACAACAGCCCATGTCTTGTTGCCTCTATTTGTAGTATCCCCATAAGTAAAAGCCATATAGCTTGGACTGAACTAAACAAGTTACGTTTTCCCATCAACAAATAAACTTTCCACCACCGAATTATTCAGATTTATGAGAGTATGAAGGTGGTGCAGCTTATGTTCACTATCCAATATCACGAATGAGCTCAAAATTATCTGCTTAGTAGTGTATTGAAAAATCCTATTTCTCAATATAACAGTACCAAGTTGAGGAGACAAATTAGTTTCATTTGAAAACAATTTGCTTAAAACGCGGCTATCTATGCAGATATTACAAATTGCACACAAATATGAACCATTCTGTATCAATGCATGGATTTAAATCCCCTTTATCCAGAATTGAATTACAATTAAATATAGTGCAATGACGAATCAAGCTGTTCTTGAAAATGGAAATTTCAATTTTAATGGAAATTTCATTTACCGGATCAATAATTGTGGGAAGCATTTTTCAGTGGGAATGTAGAATACTTTCACAAAAGATTTTAAGATGTATATTCGAAAAAAGGACGTCAATTGGATCGAATTACATACAAGATTTTTCTGCGAATATCAATGAAACTGAAGACAGTAAGAAATTGAAATTAATTCATGAAAACATATTCAAGCAGCAAGAGTGTGATTTCAATCAACATCATCCCTTAGCTTACACTTTTTCCAGGAATAAAAAGGCTAAGCAATTCCCACTATAAATTGATAGTGTTTATTCAGTAACTTGGTTTATTGAATGTTTGTTAACAAGCGTTTCTCTGGAGGAACCGAATCACTACTTCTCACAATCAACTGCTAGGCATCAGAGCATCATTTATATCATAGCAGCAAAAGCATGAGAAACTGCATTTCAGCCTATGTGAACAGTAGCTGCAGCCTTTTTGACAAGAACAAGACATATTTTGACTGTCTGGAATTAATTTATCGTCGGTGTAGTAGGGCGTTAGAAAACCTTGTGACCATTGTTCCGACACGGTAGGATTTCTCTCATTTTCAAGTCAAAAATGAAATTGAGGATATGTCCTTAATGAATGTTACTTTACAGCTCTGTGATGAGCTAGTTCCAGAATGACATATCGTATAAGTCTAATGAGATAAATGAGAGTGAAGTGTCTTAGGCTACATCCCCACTATAATATTCTAAGCTAACGATCATGAATTTATTATAAGCAATATAACATAAACTTCATGGTGAATACAAGTTACAAATAATAAGAATTAGCAATTGGCTGAAGGCAATACAAAACGCAATACTGAACTAATTAACATTAACAGTCTTCAGTAAATCTTTTCATCGGATGTCTTCCTTGTTTATATCTTCTTGGTGACATAATGGGAGAATTCAGGTTTTTGGTCTATTCGTTTCAAGAGGGTTTGGTTTATCCATCTCATTCGTGGTTGAGGCTGGGCTTGTTGTCTCCGGGAGATTTCCAGTTTTTTCAGTTACAGTTTTTTGTGTGATTGGTGGGGAGCCTGTGTTTGGACTTTCTATCAAATATTTTTCTTTTTTTCAGTCAGTTCAACATAAGATCCAGGACTATTGGTTACTCGATCTATGTGAGCTGGAAATGAATTGCGGTGTCCTTTTTGACTAACAACACTTTGTCCTGATTTGTATCGTTGACCAGACCTTGCAGACTTGTCTGAGTTGATTTTTGCTTTTATTCGTTTTGATAAATCTCAACTCACATTGTTCATAATTTTGTTCTTTAAGGAGTCTTCGTTAGGTGCTTCGTAGGTGCGTGACTTCTAGCTGCTCTACTGAATAGTATGTTATTTTCTTGTATATTCGTTCTGGTTTAATAGTGCTTCGAAAACGTCAAAGCCACCTGCTTAGTATTTTTTCATCAGCTTTTTGGCAATGGATGCGTATTTTTTAGAATGACCATTGGACTGTAGATAAAATGCGGAGTGGATGTGCGCTAATTGGAGTTCCATTTTTTACTGAATACTTTGTTTCGCATTATCTGTTCCGAGAATCACGAACAATTTTTTGAGAACTTTTTCAACTTCCTTGCTTGTAGAGTGCTTCAGTTCTTCGATGTCATAAAATCCTGCGAACTATCGCAAATAAGTGAATATTCTTTATCAGCAACGGGGATTTCCCATGGTAAAGAAAAAATTTCTCCAATAATTAGAGGTTGCTTCGGTTTTGATATATGTTTTGGAGTCCAAATTTTGCATTTTTGCACAAAATCGGTGATACCCAGCCAAAATACTAATGAATTGGCTCGTGACAAAGATTTTTCTATCCCGTGATGTCCACTGTAAATGTCTTCGAGTATTTTTGGTTCATACGAGCTAGGGATTGGAACTTTGTGACCCTAGCATAATAAACCATTTTTTTTTCCATTTTGGGAGCCGTTCAGATGCCGGGAGCACTGCAGCCTATTGGCTTATTGCACTCTGCTCCCATATTTAGTCCACCCATCCGGTTATCCCCGTACCTTCGAGTAGACGGTATAGGTCCATTGGATGTGT
>CAJUYG010007367.1:0-10996 GCA_910591675.1 Galerucella calmariensis | reverse complement strand
ATTTAAAAATAAATGGACAAAACTCTAATGAATATATAAAGCTTGCTAAAGATATTAAGTATCTAGGAGTTACAATCGATTGTCACTTAAGATGGAAAACCCATACAGGGTGATTCATTACTAATTGGAAATAATTTAATAGTAGAATCCTGACTTCAAATTATGAAGATTTAACCCAAAACACCTAAATAAAATGTAGCTGCTTACTTAGTTACAGGGTGTTTTGTTTAAAAATTTAAAAACTATTTGTGCTCAGTACTTTAAAACTGTTTTACCTTTTCATTTCATATTTGGCAGAAAGTGTAGACACTGTACACCCTACCAAATAAAAATAAACAAACGTTTCTGGCTACTACCAGAGGCGTACGACAGGGGCAAGTGACAGGTTAATCGTTCCCAAATTCTACGCCATTGGCGGAATAGGAATTTTAGCACAATTTTTTGATTCCCCAATACTTTATACGTAAATAAAGTACTCTTTTTTCATAACGATAAAGTCAATATTTATCGAGATATTTCAAGTTAAACACGAAGCTGCCCAATTTTGATGTGTAATAACCTTTTCGTTTCTGATATTTCCGATACGTTATTAAAATTGTCAGAACCTACTTTTATTTAGATTATAATTTTCATAACTACAATTTGTTTTTAATTCATCCGTTCATTTAATAGTTTTGATCTTTATTGTTGACACGGATTAAAGTTTCATTTACGTATTTAATGCAATTCACTGGTTCAAAACATCGACATAGTTATTACACATCAAAATTGGGCAGCTTCGTGTTTAACTTGAAATATCTCGATAAATATTGACTTTATCGTTATGAAAAAAGAGTACTTTATTTACGTAAAAAGTATTGGAAAATCAAAAAATTGTGCTAAAATTTCTATTCCGCCAGTGGCGTAGAATTTGGGAACAATTAACCTGTCACTTGCCCCAGTCGTACGCCTCTGGTAGTAGCCAGAAACGTTTGTTTATTTTTATTTGGTAGGGTGTACAGTGTCTACACTTTCTGCCAAATATGAAATGAATAGGTAAAACAGTTTTAAAGTACTGAACACAAATAGTTTTTAAATTTTTAAACAAAACACCCTGTAACTAAGTAAGCAGCTACATTTTATTTAGGTGTTTTGGGTTAAATCTTCATAATTTGAAGTCGGGATTCTACTATTAAATTATTTCCAATTAGTAATGAATCACCCTGTATAAATAATGTAGTAAACACACTAAGAACCCTTTTAAATAAATTTAGGTATTTAAGAAAAATCTTGGATATTACTCATTTGCGAGTAGTTTATTTTGGTCTTGTTGAATCTCGTATAAGATATGGTATTGTTGGTTGGGGTGCTGCAGACAAAACACACCTAAGGAAACTGGAGATATTACAAAAAAAAATACTTAAGGTAATATATAATAAAAAAATGACATACTCCACTAACAAATTATTCAATGAAATAAATTTACTGGATATGAGACTAATATACATATTTAATGATTCAATTTACATCTACAAAAATAAAAATAATTTAAAACAAATAAAACATAAATATGACACCAGAAATAAAACTCATAGAAATGTACAAATTAGTTTGGTTAACAAATCTATTGGACAGAAAAATTTTGTGTACTTATCAACTAAAATATTTAACTTCATGCCTGAAGAATATAAAATTTATTTAACCACAATTAATTCGATTAATTTAATTAAAGCGTTGCTTAAGAAATATTTATTACTCGAAGATAGATTAGCCTTGCATAAATTAATAGAAGGTAATTAACCTTGCTACAAAATATTGAAAAATTTATTTTTTTTGTTGTTCTTTGATTTGTACAGATCTATATCATGCATCATTGTACTCTTACTCAAAATATAGATGAATTAATGTATAATCAATGAAAATGTTAAACTAATTTAATTTGAAAAATGAACCGGAAAATAATGCTCATGCGCAACCTTAAGGGTCATAAATGAGCTCGTCTTCTTGTTTATTCCTTCAATTTAAATTGGAAATTATTTAATCATATGTGAACATGTTATATGATTTTGAATGAATAAACCTTATTATTATATATTATTGAATTTTTGAAAAGATGTTTTTCTTCTGATTTCAAAAATATACCATGTCATACCCCTATCTTACACCGTTCCTTAGATATTAAATAAAAGTTTTGGTCAACATTTAATTAAAATTACAAATAACGAATATAACAGAGATAACTTTACAATTATAAATAAATAATAACTTGGAGGCCATAATATGGTTCCATTATTCCCTATCCACACTTGAAATACATTGTTAAAATGCTCTTTAACAGGTAGGACATTATGCGGAGCTGCCCCATCTTGCATATCCCACCCATAAAATATGGGTCCAACAATTTTGTTCCTGAAAATTCCACACCATACACTAAGAGTTTTTCTTCCTGACTTTTTTATTGGTTTTATCAACCTTTTTCTATTTTCCTTGTTTTCCATGACCTACGATTTTTCCTATTAAAAACTCCAGCCGTAGAAAAGAACGATTCATCGGTCCGTAATATTTTAGTCAAATAATCAGGATCTTCATCTAACTTTTGGAGCATTTGACGGCAAAACTCAAACCTTTTCCTTTTATAAGCCTCTGTCAAAACTAGTACGGGTAAAATTTTATATGGTTCATAATTGTTAGTTTTCAACGTACATTGTATTTTAGAGTAACTCATATTCAAATGAGCTGCTGCATTATTTATACTAAATTCAGAATTTTCTAATAGTGTTTCAAAAAACTTCTCAAGAATACCTATAAGAGGGCTTACCTTCGAAATAAAGCAGTATATCTAATAGATATTCGTTGCTTGCATGAACTAGTCGCCTTTTTCTATTAAAACCACCGATATTATTTACCTGTTGGTAAATACGTCTGAACGTATTGTCTGCGGGTGTTGGACGATTTGGATACAACTCCCTGTATGCTCTTTGCGCTGCACGTTTATCTTTGTTATTTTCTATATAGCAAGTGAATATTTGAATTTTTTCTCCTACACTGTAAACCATTTTGAATGTTTCAATAATGATTACATTTAATAAATTATATATTATATTTTTGAAATCAGAACAGAAACGTCTTTTCAAAAATTCAATAATATATAGGGTGTCACATTTAAAAAAAAAACGAATAATTTTTTTGTGTCCCCTAAACTACGCACGCCACTGTACTTTTGTTAACGTTATAATAAAATTAGTTTATAACCACACAACTTTTATTGGAAATTTTTTATTTGTTTGAACAATAATAACTATGGTAGGGGCTGGGACATTTATAATGAATAACCCTGTACCTATACTATTTTTAGGAAATTGAACAGCAATCTTTGTTTATATTTACATTTGAACGTACTATACTATAACTATAACTTGTTTTTAAACTAGAAGAAGTATTTTGAAGAAGTCCAAACCACCCCTAAAATCAACTACATTGAGAGTGTTCCGAAAGGGTCGTGTTCAGACTTTTTGACAACCACGTGAAATAATTATTGAACCGTTCGCAAATATCGTGGCCAATGATACTTGCCATAAGGTCCCATTTAAAATTATTGGTCTCCGTTGCCCATCGCGTCACCAGTTACCACTAGTAGAGAAGCTTACAATAGTTCATTTTCACCCTCCAAATTCCATTAGACTAAGATGAGAGAAAAGAGGAGAAGCACTGTATTGAACTCAAAACCGACAAATAGCTTCTCTTAATTTAAAAACAAGGTAGGTGAAGACTATTTAGCATGCATATCAATTATATTCTGAAGTTTGAGATCATGGAGGGTAGATAATGAGATCGAATTCATACAAAAGAATTGACAAAATCTGTCATCAAAAACGTCTATCTCAGCAGTATCTTTTTTTCACCACACCATCGCCACTGATACAGGAAGAAGTAAAATGGAATTAAATTTTTATCAATTTTTCAAAGGGATGACAGCCGAAAACTTACTGGTTTATTTGTGAATGATGTAGTTGATCTACATTACCTCAAATTTATAATGATAGTTTGTTTGAATAATGAATCGCAGAAAAGATATACTGGTTCATTCCTATACTCTTGTACGTTGTCAAGATAAATGATTTCTTTCCATTCAAGTCCATGAAGCTGTTTGAGTTCGAAAACAAAAGGATATTTTGCTTCTTTTTTCAAATTATCGCTACTTAAATTTGATACCCTGGTCTTGACTTTGTACGAAGAAGGTTTATGATAAATTATAAGATATTTCAGGGATTTGTACACGTCTTCATAATCCAACCAGAATGCTGTATCTTTAAACACCACAACTGATTTTCCTTTTTTCTCCTTTGGTTTTTTTGGCTGATGAATTTTGTTTGTTGCATCATTTTCCATTTCTGAAAGAAAAAAACCTTGGGAAAAATATGACGAAAACCACGAAGGCTGTACATATAAGGAGATTGGACTCCATGTATTTCAATTTCTGGTCATGGTAGGGGGCGCCAGTTTAGATACCAAAAACATCTGATTGCAGAAAAATAACATTTTTTACATGTTTCATTGGCTGCTAGCTCATTTCACAGTATGTAAGGTAGATGAGTGAAGTTGGGAAACAGCAATGAAAGGAAAAATGTGAGTAATAGCGCCTTCGACTTACGTTAGCCCGGTGCAAACTCGAAACTTTAAGATGCAAGTGCCGGAAAACGGGGAGCTCTCGGCTATGGTATGGTAACCTAGACAGAAGGCTCCAACGGATTCCACCCCTGCAAGCTGCGGCGACGAATGGATGGTCCCGATGGTCACGAGCAGCCCCCTGGCGTGATGGCGAAGACGTACGGGGCAGCCGGAGTTGCAAAGCCAAAGGAACGTCTTGGGGAAGTATGGGCGCACTGCCTTCCTGGACGAGTCATTTCGACCCTACTCGTGGGAATCACATGGCCACAAAAATCAATAGATGGGAAATGGAAGGGGAAGCTAAGGAAGAAAGGCAATAAACATATTTGAAAACCAGGAATCTCAGGTAGTTGAAGAAGTCAGTACCTGCAAAATTGGAACACAAACAGTTAATGCAGACCTAGAGAGCGAAGCTACTAGACAGGATGAAATTCACAAAGCGGTGCAAGTGCGGTTGCAATGGACAGAGAAAGTGCGAAACTGGAAGTATCTTAAATGGCACATTGTGCCAGGTCTCTATTTTTGTTCGGATCGTGCATTGTACTTGACGTTTCATTTGATTTGGTAAAGGGTTCATTATCAATAATTGAGAATATTATGTTATCATCAAGTGCACTGCTGAAAATTACAGGTCCAAAAATTTCCGAGCAGTGACAACCAACCAAATGGCACTCGTGCCATGCACACAACTGAACTCACGGTTTTTCATGCATGACATTCGGGTAACTAATCCAAACATGGAAAGCTGCACTGTACTGTAAAGGATCGTGCTGGGTGCGCACCAGTGCACATAGTCTAATATGAAAATTGTGACCGTTTGTTAGTGGATATGATTCCAGCAAACAATTTCGGTTGGTAAAATACTGGCCCAATACCTGCTCATCAAAAGTTGCCATCAGTAGGACCAATGCCTGTGCGACATAATATATTAAGTATATTATACAGGGTGTTTCATTGGGTAAGGGCCTTACTTTAACTGTAGATGGGGATCACTTTGGTGCTTCCAAAAAACCTATATTTAATGTTTTTCCTGCACTTTATAATCGAGATACAGGGTGTTTTATAAATGTATCATTTCTTCCGAACCTCATAACTTCCGAGTATATTATTGTATATTATTCCGAATTTTGGTACACGTGATAACCATCACCTAGAAACTCCATCAAAAGCATCTCCAAAAAGATAATGCAGGTCCGGCATAACAACAAATTTCAAAACTCGTCTTTCACAAAAACAACACCCTGTATATAGATTTATTTAAAATTGCTCTTTATAATTGAAAAGAGTATGAAATATGGAATCTACTATTTCCTTTTCATTTTCCCGCAGACAATTTATTTTTACTACTAAAAATTTACCGTCAAAGTAATAATTTATGCACGTTTTGGGGGTTAACAATGGTATCGGAGAGGTTTCTAGGTAATGGTTATTACGTGTACCAAATTTCGAAATAATATACAGGGTAACTCGGAAGTTATGAGGTTTAAGAGAAATAGGATACATTTATAAAACACCCTGTATCCCCTCGGTTATGAAGTGCAGAAGACACATAAAATATAGGTTTTTGGAAGCACCAAAGTGATCCCCATCTACGGTTTAAGTTAGGCCCTTTCCCAATAAAACACCTTGTATTATTTTTTGTTTTTTTTTTAAGCTACGCTACTGAGCCCCTTTTTTAGCAGAGGCTCGTGTGGCTTGCACACATTACACAACGGTAGTTCCAGTACTGCATATCTCAGTGCTTAGTTTTAGCATAAAACAGGAACAAAAAAAGCATACATTAACTCTACTACAAAATTTTTGTCAAAAAAGTATTTTTGGAAAAGAACAGATTAAGTTTCATGCTTAAAAAAAATGTACAGCCTTACCTATGGGAATGTCAAGTTCCACAACAGATTTCTCAGGTATCATGAAGGAATATATGTCTCTAAAAGGATCAACAGTATGGAAACTCTTTATTGGATGCGGTGGAGCCCTCGGGTTTATGAGCTTGTGGCTAATAGCCCAGTCTATCCATCTGTACCGTTTCCATGGTTCGAATTCTGACAAACAACAATTTTGAATATTATAATTTTCTTGGGAACAATGTAAATACTCACCCTCGTCTGTTGATGGCTTAAGTAACGTAACTGTTCTTGTCTGTGATACTAAAAATGAATGGTTCCAGATCCTGGGCACTTCTGTATACTGGAAACTATAGAAGTAAATCAAAAATAATTTCGCAGCCAAATGAATAATAATAAAAATTCAATATCTTTCAATCATTGATTTAATTACATTTTTCATATTGTCATTTTAGTGAAGCTTGTTATCAATAGATGTCAAAGATGATAGTTAAAAAATACTATAACGCCCTACAAAATTTTTCAAAAATAGTTTTCAAAGAGCAAACCGTTTTATAAGAAGCAACAAGTACTTCTCTGGATATATACCACAAATACATTGAATTACACTGTTAATCGGGGTTGCAATATTTGTACGATATAACGAACAATTTTGGTTTCTAGTAAGAAGAAACAACATCGCGGTTTTGGCGTATTTGCGCTTCATCGGTACAAGGTAGATATCATCCATGAAATCTCATGATTATTGGAGATATAAAAAATTCTTCGTTCAGATTCTCATAAGGGAAAATCACTGATCTACAAATGTGTATAATTCACTGCTCGATAATAACAACTTCAATTTATATTTGGTTATCTAGTATTGCGCTTGGACTTATTTAACTTCACTACAAATAATTTTCCATTTTCCCAATATTTTGAGAACTTTGTACTTGATTACGAATCCACAAGTTCTCTTCATCTGTAAAGTAGGGAGGGTGAGTGTAGGCTCACATCACACATCACATGTGACCCATTGTACATCCTCCCAAGGGGTTGTCCTCTTAGGTCATCGCCCATCCTGTACTTCCTTGGAAGAGGTGCACAGGTCACTAGGAGACATCTCCTTAATATCGGCAGGTGTAGGCCAAGACTCACCGAACACACACTCTCTTGCCTGACAGTTTTACCTTCCTGTTCACACATCCTGCATATAGTGTGTCCACTAGCTCTATAGTATGGAGGTGTTACTGTTAAACGTAGGTTTTTCCTGATCATCGACAAATATTTCATCGGCGCCAGCTTCTCAGGGTCACCCAGGGTGATCCTGGCAAGACTGCATCCTTTGATTCCATCCCATCTCTCAAGGGATTGAGCATGGGTGTAACGTTTGACTAGTTCCGCAATTGTCGAAGTCGTCAGGCCGTAGATGTCACTGGGTTTTAAAATTCTCAGTCCAGCCGCTTCCCTGGCTCGGCATTGCGATCACCTTTACTCATGTGACTTTTAACCCACCTCAGCATAATATTGTTATCTGCCGAGGCGTTAGCTAAATCTTGGTGGCACTCTAGTACTAACCCCGATATAACACGTTGTCTGTTCAAGGCTAATAGGGCTACTGTCACAAGTTATGCGGAACTGTTTAACAAATCCTGTTTTTTCGATAATTGTGAAGTTATCTGGTTTTTTATCTGTACGAAACTTTGTGTGACAAACTGTATTATTTGTATACTTACTCCTCGAATTCCATTCCAACAGTTACTATGAAATTAGTTTTATCGATGACTTCGTCTACTGGCTTAGGCCTTCTTTGGAATGTTGGTTTTTTTGGAGTGTCGCTTTTTCCTTTTACATCTGTATATTTAGGTTTTCCAGTTTTATCACTTTTGTTGCTACTCTTATCGATTTTACTTCCTTTGTCACTTTTACTGCTTGCATCAGTCTTACCGCTTTTAGAACTCTTTTTGCTTCCTTTGTCACTACCACCTTTCCCTTTTTTGCCACTTTTCTCCGAAACCGCTGGTTCTGCCCAAGTATATTGCGTCGTATGATCCATACAAATTTGCCATATAGTGGAGTAATCTAATGCTAAAACAAAAAAATGTAACAAAATTTTAGTTGGTATTGATTCATCTCATTCCATTCATTCAAACTTTAAGGTGTGTGTGTACTGTAAAGTGCACAAACTTAATGGGGGATTCATCATCCTTTCTCGAATGTAGTTTTTTTACCCTCCCAAAAACGATACTATAATCAGTTGGAACGCGATAGAAATAGAGCACTGGCACGAAAGATACCTAGAACGGCTCTATCGCCACTAAAAACAAACCTATAATATTAAAAGCTGAACCAAAACTCTTGATAATAATCTAGATGGAGTCTAATATCAGCGGGGGTTTAATTAATGGGACATGGACCGAAACGAACCGTTCGACAAGACCGAATTGTTCTAAATTTCCACAAAATGTAATAAACTAAACATGGAGCATCCTGTTGATTGAAAAAGTTGGCATATTAACCACTGCAATAAAAAATTTATTTATGCTGAAAACTCACAGAAAGTTCAACTAGAAAACAAAAATTTAATGGTGATGTTTTAAAATTTATAGTTATAGGTGGACCAATACGCGAGGATCGTCTTTTATAATTTGCATATACTGCTACAGAGAAATAGTATTGTGCTGAATATCATATTATTTCCCTCGAATGGAAATGCATATTTGCATCCCTTGGAACCAATTCTGGAAGCAGTTATTCCACTTACTTGCTGGCACAATCAAATAGTAGATTGTACAACTCGCTAGATTGTGGCACTCGCCTTATATGGCTCGTGCCACAAACTTCTACGCTCGTGGGAAAAGTAATTTGCATACAAGTTGTACACAATATTTTTTCTATAGCCACTTTGAACAGAAAGAATTTACAATATAAAAATAAATAGAAAATCAGTTGAATGTATAATTAATTGTAAAATTCGAGCAATTTATAATTATATTATTATTATTTTGATCTTGGTTCATAATTCCTAAAATAATGCTCAATAGGTTATTGTTTTTATAATTAATAAATTAAAATAAATAATGAAATAAATTAATAGTTTACTTACTTTTGGTTTGAATTTAAAAATTGTACACCAATAAAAAATTCACTATTAGGTTTAATTGTCAAAAAAAGTTGACAGGTCATAGGTAGCTTTGTTTGACATTTCGGTGCGAAAAAGTGCCATAGCGTGTAATTTTCTCAATACTTTTGTATGGATTCGATGTTTTCTTGCGGGCGGGGCGCCAAGTCCGTCAGACTCGACGTTCGGAAAATCAGTCGGATATTTTCGTTAAGTCGCTGTAACGGCCAAGCGATTCGTCTTTATTGATATGAATTTTGTGTTGTTTTGTTATTATTATTATTAAATTTTCATTTTGTTTGTATTGATGTATTTAAATGTTGGGCGCCAATCATTTTAAGAAATTTGTTTTATGGTTTTTGGTATCATACACCACCTACCGGTTTTTCTAGGACTCTTTAATATTCGGGTTGAGTTCAGGTATTAAATACTTCATTTGTTTTTTTTAAAGGAATTTTCTTATCAATTCTATTTACCTCTTATATTTTTATTTTTATCACTTTAATTCTTAAAACCCTCAGTCACTTTTACTGGGGCTCCGACGAAATCGTATTATTAAGAGTATACAGAGCTCTCATCCGCTCAAAGCTTGATAATGGCTGCTTTATTTACATGTTTGCCACCAAATCTGTCACTGATTCACTGAACTCTGTACACAATACCGCTCTTCGTCTCTGCCTTGGTGCCTTTCGCTCTAGCCCTGCTGATAGTCTCCACATTGAAGCTAATGAGCTACCCTTACCCCTAAGACGCCAATCCCTACTCCTCTCATATGCTGCCTCAGTATCCTCCAATCCTCCCAATCCTGTTCACTCGCTTTTCACTACGACTAATCCCCCTACTTACCCTCGAACAATTATAAAATCTATCCCCCAAATACTCACTTCTTTACTCAAAGATACCGACCTTTCTCTGACCTCCCCGCTCCCTCTACCTTCTTCTCCACCTTGGACCAAAAATATCCCCACAATCGATACCTCACTTACCATTTATAATAAGCATGAATCCCCCACTGCACTTATAAAGAAAGCATTCCTAGAATTACTACAAAAAAAACCTTATGATTTAATACTCTACACAGACGCTTCCAAAACTGACTCCTGTGTTGGTTGTGCAGTTTCCACGAAGCATGAACTCATAAGCTCCTTCACCCTACCTATAGTGTGTAGCGTTCACACAGGTGAGCTACAAAGCATTTTTCAAGCTTTCAAAAGCATCCACCTACCACACAAAAATATTGCAATATGCACAGACTCCCTTTCCTCCATTCAGTCAATCAAGTCAATCTTCACTGACCACCCAATTGTCCAGAATATACAGGACATCTATCAAACTCTCGTTGCTCAAAATATAACAGACTCTCTCATCTGGCTTCCATCTCACATCGGCATTGATGGTAACGAAA
>CAJUYG010007366.1:0-10997 GCA_910591675.1 Galerucella calmariensis | reverse complement strand
AATACAGATATGTCCATTAAGGAAGACATGATAGACATTGCGGATTTGAAATAATGAAAATCATAATGGAATTTGGAAACTAAGAATTGAAAAGAGCATAATAGAAGTTCAGTTTCTATAATGTATTGACCTTCCGTATTCTGCAGTAATGCATATATCCGAAACTGGCTGTATAACTAGCAACACCGCTAACTGTTGTTTCCTGCGTTTTTAATGGGCTCATTCGGTCAATTAGAGTTCAAGGTAGTATTACTGACCATGTAGGTCATCTATGGTACTGACTTCCAATACTATTTGAAACATAGTAAACAATGAGGTGAACATATAATACTGGGCAAACTATCCTCACATAGGGCAAGTCCACTTAACGTCATGTGACAGTCACCCTGATAAATCTGATCTGATCATTTATTTTGTTTTTTTTGTCGACATCCTTCTAATTGCTCAGGTACTTCAAAAGCCATATCTGAGTGTGTATAATGAAAATTATCATTGAGTCAATACAAAACCACCAAATTACAAATCTGGAATATATCCAAATAATTGCTTATTCCCAGGGCGGCTGTGTTAAATTGTCAGATTGTCAGTTTGTGAACAAATGTTAGGACGAGGGACAAGTCAATATCCGTCACCTACCCTGCCAGTGGTCATTCCCGCCATTGTATTATTTATCATTATTTCCTTTCCTTCCATATATTTTATTGTTTTTCACCTTTGAGGAACTTGTCAAAACCTTTTACCGTCTTATTTACTTGCAGATATTGTTATAGTTTGTCTCAAAGTATATCGTCCTCGCTTTTGACTGCAATCATCTAAATACGTCCATTAACGACCTTCATAAGAGTAATTCACCTGAAGTGGAACCCAACAACAGTCGAGTGACAAGGCAAGGTCGGTCCTGGTTGTAGTTTTTTTAACTCAATATTATTTAAGAATCTTTCATTCAGGATGAAAAAAAGTTTTCGTGGAATGGTCTTTACTTATTGGATAAAAAACAAAAGATGTAGGATGAAAATATAAAAAGATAGATATTTGTGAATTTGATCCTTTTGAAATTAATTTCAAATAGTCCGCCACTGGCGATCTCTTCTACAGCAGGTATTGGCCATATGGATTATTGCAATTGGCCTATTAACTTTATGATTGCCAGCAAAAGCGGAGACGATATATTCTGAGACAAACTATACAACTGGTATACAACTGATTATACACCATTTTGGAAGGAGTGGAGTTGTTTGTATAATATATTTTTTCTCCAAATGACATTAAAAGCGGCCTTTTAATGGCACTTGGCAGGCTTAGAAGTTGTAATTTTAATGCCTAGGCAGAAAAAGTCCACTTTTACTGCTTAGGCAGAAAAAGCTCGTTGCTAGGCAACCTTCCAAGTAATAATTTAAATCAAACTGTATGTGAGTTCATATACAGTTCTTGATTTTTCCGGTAAAAGGTTAAATTCCACATCTCGCGCCTGGTCTCTTATCTCAGGTGGTGTTAATTGCATCAATTCATCCTCACTTTGCAGTAAATCCATTTCTAACATGACAACTTTTCAAATTTTTTTTATTTCTTTTTATTTTAGCTTAACGTGCCTCGACAGCGCTGGTCATTGGCACAGAAAAAATAAATACAGATATTTACATAATTATTACAAATATTTAAATTATATTTCACAGTATAGGTTGGTAGCTTTTAGGAACTGTAAGACTTTCTTGATTTCGGTAGGGCAGTGGAGCATTTCCTTGGGGTTGGGCCTAAGATCAAGTTGTTTATATATAGCAGAAAATTGTTTGCAGTCAGTCACAATATCGTTACAGCTATGGCAAACGGGACGATTTCCTGAAGACATCAGATATCCGTGTGAGAGTTTGGTATGACTGATTCTGATTCTTCTAATTGTAGTAGCCTCTCTCCGGGTTAAGAAGTTCAGGGAGAGAGGAGAAGTGGATGGATGGATATCATGAAGTGCTGTCTTGCTACTGCGCCACAGGTGTCGCCAAGAATCTTGTGTAGCGTTTTTGAAGTGGATCTTCAGGTCGTTTGGGAGTTGGACAAAGTGTGTTGGGTCGTTGTTATTGGTAGCATCTTCCGCGTGGCGGTCCGCAGTGGTGGTCGCTACGCTCGGCTATGAAACACCAGCCGCGGCATTGAATCTTGTGCTTTTATGCCTAGTAAAACAAATAACTATAAAATATTATCAAAGGAGTGAGATTTTCATAATGAAACTTGGATCAAAGTATTTTTTCAATTGAACACTGTATTCAGTGTTTTCTAGTAAGCACGAAGTACCCTCATCTATATCAATGTTATATGAACATTTCAATTTATTTTTAATGATTATTTGAAGTTACGAATTGGAGGGGTTGGAGAAATGATGTTCAGGGAGCTTTTAATTCTCGGGTGATAGAGAGTATTCATTTTATTTCCATTTTTGCCCTTAGAAAAGTAATACGTTCCACCAAATGGAAAAGTAGCAATAAAAATATAAAAAAACCTTCCCTCCTGCAGTTTTGATTAATATCCATAAAGCAAATGACCAGATAAAATATAACAATAGTTCCCATTATGTGAATAAAAAACTGAAATTAAATCTCCCACCATGCAGAATTTAAGACTAGAGGATTTATTTTCCTATTTTCATCTCTGTTAATCTGATTTCCGTATTTACGCAAGGGTGAGAGAGAGAGGAACGTAGTTGAATACAAAACAAACACGACCGCAAAACTGTACAATATTCCAGCTAGCGCTAGTGGATTTCCATGGAAAACCACGTGACTCTTGCGACGTCCACGAATCCCACGTGATTCAAGTTAATTATCAGTTCTCTGCAGACGTGGAAATGAAATGGACGGATGCCGATAGTAGATAATCCTACATCTATACAGAACACGGTCTAATTACCCACATACGGATTTATAAAAGACTCACTGTGAAAAAAATTGATTTACTTAACAAAAATTATGCAAACAACAATCGAATTTCTCTATAGATAGCGACAAAATTGTAGCGGACATTTTTTGTTTTTCTCCATTCTTTATAGTACAGTAAAGTGAAGGTTCAAATTACAATCCATAACGAAAACCTGCATTTTCAAATGTTAGTTCGTTTTCTCTCAAAATTTGGGGTGGACATAGTTGCCCATGAAGACCATTCAACCACTCAACAAGTTTATCGATTAGTTAACCAAATATCACAATGTCTTGAAGAAAAGAAATATTGCAACGCTGTGTGCCTAGATATCTCCCGAGCGTTTGATAAAGTTTGGCATAGAGGCTTGCTCTACAAATTGAAAAATGCATTATCTAGTAGCTATTTCCTTCCACTCGCCAGTAGACATTTCTCCGTCAAATTCGATAGCCAGCAGTCCAACATATGCCCCATAAAATCTGGAGTTCCACAAGGCAGTGTTCTATGTCCGCTGCTCTTCCTACTGTATATATCTGATATATCCGAAATCAACAATACCACAATTGCTTCCTTCGCCGATGATGTGGCGATACTTTTAGTAGACGGAGACCCTACAACAGCATCTTAAAATATGCAAAGCCACCTCAACTTACTCAATAAATGGTATACACAATGGCGAACTGAAATAAACGAAACAAAATCAGTCCAAGTTACATTTACCACGCGTCACAATACATGCCCACGAGCTAGAGAACAGAAGTAGCTAGCTGCAGCCGAGAAGGAGGGACGGGTCTTTAATACTCAGAAGCAAGCGAAGCGGATTTTGAGAAAGCGATCGGATGGAGGTTGATTTGCATCAGCCGAACCGGCGAAAGCTAATCAGACGACGAAAACAGCGTTTTAATCGCAAATAGTGTTTCTTAACACTTTTTTCTATTTATGAAAGTCTTGAAAAATATTCTTATTTTTCAAGTCCGGATTTGATAGATGTTTTGTATGTTTTAGGACCTGTGGAGAACAGGAACTAATAAGATGCCACTCAAAAAGAAGAACGACAGCCGTGCTAGCAGCCAAGCTAGCAACAGGACAAGGAGGACAATGGAAACAACATCGGACTCAGACAGCGAGGACAACGAGGCAACAAGAGCCATGAAGAACGCAGATAATGTGGTGCGAGAAAGCACAAAGAAAGCTCCTAGAGAGATAAATACTCCTAGACGAAAGGGACCAAGCCAAAAAGGAAGTAGCAAAAGCAAAAAAGCCGCAGAAGAGATGAATAAAACCATCCAGCGCATGGAAAAGGAGATGACAGGCCTAAGAAAAGCCATGGAGAACATGGCAAATGCGATGCAAGAGGAGAAGAGAAGCCGAAGCCACTCAGAAAGCGTCCGCAGAAAGACGCAGAGGACAGAATTCCCAAGAAAAGACGGAGACAGTGAAGAAGAGGAGATGGATTTCACGGAAGTGATATCCATCAGGAACATACAGAAAAAAGAAGCCGCCGCCTGGAGGAAAGCCAACGAGGAAGCGATGGACGAGGCTATCCGCGAAAACAAGAAGACGACGACGCACAGGCCACCACCTGTCATTCTGCGGAGCATCCACCACTGGAGCTCCGTAAAAAAAGAAATCGAAAGACGAAACATAAAGACGAGGTTCATGACAATCCGGGAAATACTCGGAGTGGAAATACCCTGCGACGGACCAGAGGACTACAGGAACCTCACAAGGTACCTGAGAGAAGAGAGAAAAGAAATGGAGTGGTATACGTATATGCCACAAGAAGACAGGATGGCAAGGAACGTCATCATCGGAGGACTAACGCACTGCGAGGACACCAAGGAGATCAAGGAAGAAATCGAAAGACAAGGGGTGAGTGTAAAACGACTAACCCAATTACATTCCAGATTCGGAGAGAGAAGACCGCTACCCATCTACCTGGTGGAGCTGGACCTGGAGAAAAAGCAAAAATCCGGAAAATCCAACACATCCAGAACATGAGGATCAGGTGAGAAAAACAAAGAAGAGGAAAAGGACCGACGCAGTGCTACAACTGCCAAGGCCTCCACCACGGACAGACGACGTGTAACGTAAACACCAAATGCGTGAAGTGCGGAGGACCACACCGATCGAACGACTGCCAACGACCGAAGACCAAGCCGGCCACCTGTGCAAACTGCCAGGAAGAACACCCGGCAAACTACAAAGGATTCCAAAAGTCCCAAACAACCAGAAGACATGGACAACAGCAGTGAAGAAGACAGGAGTCAGTTACGCCCAAGCCGCAGCTAACAAGAAAACAACGACGATAACAACGAAACAACAGATCCTCGAACAGGTGACAAAGCTATTAGCTCAGCTAATAGCTTGAAGTTGCTTGTAAGAGATCGGAAGAAAAGAAGACACACTCTATAAGGGTGTTTTTAGCCGAAATTTCCGGCTGAGGTCGCACTTTGTAGAGGCAGCGCAAACACACACAACGGAAGACCGCCAAAGAGAAAACCACCCAGGTTACACGGCCAAAGAGAAGACGGCTCGCCCCCAGCTGCTAGCCCTTTTAGCTATGGACGAGCTGTACACCGGAACGCGAACTACGATGATGAGACCCATCGGATAAGATGGGGGGAAGTGGTGGAAGTCCTACCCGGAGATGTACCTCGCTTAGAGAGGCCCACTTGTAAGGATGGATAACGTATGTATACCTACAGCATCAGAGACAAAATATATTGGCATCCATCTGGACCAACGTCTAAAATGGAAAAAACACATAAAAATGAAAAAACAACAGCTTGACATTATGTTTTGACAAATTGTATACTAGGTCGACGATCAAAACTCTCTCTCCATAATAAAATCCTGCTTTAAAAAACGATGCTCGAACCTATCTGGACTCATGGACTCCATCTATGGGGGTGTACAAAACCAAATTAGTTAGTAGAAGAGCTTTTCATCAACGGCCCCACCACAAGAAGACTTGCTAGAACCTGGCCTCCAGACCTGCTTGATAATTAAACGGCAATAGAATAAGGTGAAATATCACTGGATATTTACTTTTCACGTCAATAACTTTATCATTCACTCAATACTTTATAGTTATGTAGATTGTAAATTGAGCGAAATACACAAGAAAAGACATAGTTGAGAAATATTGAATTCTATTTATGACTTGAAAGTAATTAAAAACTACTCCCAAAATCACTTACGATCACGTACGAAGATATGAATTCCACGAAATCATCCCTTGTCACCTTTGACGTATTTAAAATAGAAACCGAAATGTTTGCAATGAACAAATCTAATTCATAAGATAGCCCACAGTATTGAAAAATTCATAAAAAATAAAAAAATGTAAACTTGTTCACGACTCACGCTTCATTCCAGTCCTGATTTTCCTTGAAGGCTTTACGATGGACGCTCGTCAAACTCAACCCAGTCAAACTTTCCTCTTCTATTGTACCTCGCATCCAGTCCTTCACTCTTCGGAAGCACTTGAAATATGTGTAGATGTGAGGAATTACTAGACCCTTGTTATCCCATGATAAACACTGAATCCGGTCAGTTTAGTTCCATCTTCATCATCATCACTGCTTCCACTTTCACTACTCACATCTTGATCCCCTCACCGTTTGAGAGGTTTTCTGCCTGACAATAATAAAAACCCAGTTTATATAGTGATATGGAGCTCACTATACCGAGGGAAGGGCGTAGATCATTCTAGAAGATTCCCTTTCTCTCATTTGTAGCCACCTTAAAATGTTCCTGAAGCTTGCTACGTTTCCACTAAATCCGGCTACTCACTATTCGTTGATGCGACTCGTTAATGCGTTTCGTCGGTTCACTTTGTTAATTCGCGCTTCGAACGAAGCGACGCATTACATCCTACTCATTGTGCGTTGATTCTCTTCGCTTCGATGATGCATGAAACTTGGTTCCATTGTGCGAAGTGTGATCACAAGCTTCCATTTATAAAAATGAATTCGGAAGGAGAAGACCTACTTCTGCTTGCTGCAGTCCAAGCTTATTATGAAATCATTTTGAATTCAAAAAAAGAGAAGAAAACGAAGGTGGTAGACCCAGTCTTTATATAAAAGCAGATCTCGGTAAGCATTTCAGTTGAAATGCAAATTTTTACAAACTGTTTTATGTATTTCACCCATTTAAGGTACAACTGTACTACCATGATCGTCGATATGCTTAAGGAACCGTTAGGCAAATTTCATGACTTTTGCAGGATCAATTATGAAGACTTTGAGTTGCTGTTGAATAAAATTGGTCCCCAAATACAGAAAAAGGACACAAAACTCAGGCTATCCATACCTGCAAAAGAAAGACCAGCTGTTACGTTGAGATTTTTAGCATCGGGCAACTCATATCAAAGTTTAAGTTTCCTCTTAAAAATTTCTCCGCAAATAATATCGGGGATAGTGCCAGAAGTATGTCCGTCGTCTTTGACCCCGAAAACGTATTTCTTTTTAATCATAGATAAGTGATTGAATTTTGTTTATAATCAACTTTAAAATTTTGGCATTAATACGACAGATGCAATTTCCAAACAATAAATAACTTGACTTTTTCCTAAATTTATTGTCGCTGTTTAAAATTATGCATAAAATAGAATAATCTATGATAGGATAGAAAAGAAGAAATTGACGCCACTGCTTTCCCGAAAAATTGATGAAACATGATAGCTACGAAAATAATTCAAAATGTTTTTAGGGAAAATATATTATGAATAATTAGTTCTAAGCATTAAAAAATACAAAAAAAATAACATGAACAAAAATTATCCTCGAAATTATCATGAGCCATCTTCAGGTTTCGCTAAACGTTGGGATTGCTTAGTGGTGCGATTTGTAGGTTAATACTTTCGTGTTTGAAAAATATCCTGTGAGCCAATTTCATCTTCAGGATCCGCTAAACGTTCGGATTGCTCAGTAGTTTGATTTGTAGGCTGATAGTTTCGTATTTGGAAAATATCATGGGAGTCAGATTGCAACGTTTCAGATAATTGCTGCTGTGAAGCTATTTCTGCAAAAGGCGGCAGAAGAGTAGCTTTTGTGCATAGCTAAGCGTTGAGTTCGTCCATCCAGCTTTCGTAATTTTATCGCAAGGAGCTCGGCATAAACGGCGCACTCATCTCTGCCTACACTGCTAGAATTCTTTCTAGCTATTTGTTCCTTAATTGCTAAAAGCTCATTGAATGCCATATCTGCAGGATCTTGTTCCCTCCTTAGTCGTTTCAAATTAATTCGCTTTGCTGGTGGTTTCGCAGACTTGTTCTTTTCTAATAAGAAAAAAGTCAGTTAATTAGTTATAGCCAAAAAGCAAAAGAAAGTTAGGTACCTTTATTAATATTAAAAAGCTCTTCAGTTTCTCTATCTACATCAAAATCTGTTGGTGGTGTCTCATTATCACTATCTATTATCCTATCTACCTCATTATCTTTGGTTAGGTCTTCATTACCATCTAGATTATCCTAAAATAAGTTAATCTCTTATTATTTTAGACTCCACAATCGCCTGCAGAATGAAAAAAAATTTCGGAGCTATTTGAAGAGCGGTGGCATTTTCCACACTGTTGCGGAGCTATTGACGGGAAGCATGTGATTCTACAAGCACCGGTAAATAGTGGTAGTGAATATTTTAATTATAAATCGACATTAAGCATAAATTTAATGGCATTATGTGACGCTGATTACTGTATAACATATGCTAATATTGGATCACCCGGTCGAATCTCAGACGGAGAAGTATTTTACAAATGTAACCTATCCCAGCGCATGGAAATGGGCACAATGAATTTTCCCCCTGACGATTTTATAACAAATACTGATGAATTTTTACCATATATTATAGTAGGTGACAATGCCTTTCCCCTAAAAAATAATATAATAATGCCATATCCGGGAATATATAATAAAGGATCTTCAAAACGTCTGTATGGCGGCCACGTTGGTTTATATAAGTCGTCTGTCCCTGCTCCCGATTTTAGCTACAGATTACCTTTCTCCTGTAGCCTCGGTAAGTTTGAAAAAGACTTTCTCTCTTTTTTTTTAATTCGTCGATGTTTACAGTTCCCATTTCTTCAGCAATACTTTTGAAAGCATCATGCACTTTATTTCGATTTTGTTTGTTTTTGTCGCTCGGGTTCCATAAACATGGATGCGATTGAATTTTTTGAATAAATGAAAAAACAAAATCGTCATTTCATTTTGAAGACACACCACGACTGACAACAACGAATGATTCGCGTGGAGACCGAATGGGTCAACTTCGTCGCTCCGTCGACTTCGTCGCATCGTTCAATTTTTCCTTTGATGATTCGTCCAAATACCGACAACAAGGAGAAGCGCCGCACAACGAATCGCATCGGCGAAGCGAGTCATACTCACTAAGCAAAAATTCGTGAAGTACTGCGACGAAACGACGCATTAACGAATAGTGAGTAGCGGGCTTAACTGACTGGCATAGATAACTTCACCAGTCGCTATATAGGGCTCTAAATCAGTTCAAAGCATTGCGAGATCAATATCCCATTCGTTCAGTATAATTTTTCTGTCTTTCCATAAAAAATAATCTAGTAGGATTGTACGATAATTTCGATTGACAATAAAATAACGATAAATTGACCTTATTTAATAATTTTCAATAGTGTAAGTAATTTTTCCATTAGTAAAATAGTTATTCCAAAAAATGTTATAAATTCCAGTAGCGAATTTTAATAACGATTGATTGTCTTGTTTCCAGGAGCGCTATTCTGTAACTCATTTCGTAGAGAAATCGGTATCGGTAACACTCAGTTATCGACAGCCGTCGGTAAGTCGCATGTGCGGCATTCTGTATACCTTTTCACCGACCGATATCGCGAATTCGAGTCGATGAGAATCGGTATGTCTACCGTGATCTAATGAGCCCCACGGTAACGGTTATCGATTTCCGTTAAAAGGAAATTTTCATTATTTGTTGATGTTTGGCTGGAATTGCGGATTATTTAAGTGACTTTTTAATATTTGAAGAGTAACTATATTGTGCATAGTGTCTAATCTAGTGTTTTATAAGTCCTCCCAATCTTTTACACAAAATTTCCCTTCAGTAAAATTTGAATGTACTGAATCAAATGATCCCTCTTAGCGGTATTATAACGCTGAGTTTTGATAGAACAAGAAACTCCTTTAAAATAATTAATATCTGTTCTTATCCTATCTTTGAAACTTAAAAAAAAGAGATATATGTTAACGCCAGATCAATTCTTCAATGCTAGTTGACTCTTAATTTCGAGTTTTTGAAGTTGTTAATGTTAATATAATGAATTGTATCGTTTATGCTAACAGATAAAAAATATGTCACTATCACTATCAATTATCTAATTATATAACCCTACTTTCCAACGAAACCAAAATATAACCTTCAATCTTCTTCTTCATTTTTTGGGCTATGTCCTGAGGAATAATTTACCCAGTTAACCTCTAATCTTCAACGTGAACTTTTGTTTGTTTACAAATTTGACAGTTTCCCTCATCGATCATTGGCCACATGTACCGAATCGAGTGACGTCACTTCTATGCCGATAATTTTTGGTTGCAATTCCGAGCGTCGAAAACAGTGGCATACAGAATAGCGTTATATTAGCCCCGTCGGCAGCGCAACCGATGGCTATTGTTAACATACCGATACCGACGACTGTCCATGCCGCGTACAGAATAGCGCTCCAGGGGACAGATACCCCTCTCTGGGTACGCCAGTACAGAGGCATTGAAATGGTTTGGTCATGAAGTCAAATTATTGCAACCGATGGATTTCCAAATATTGAGATGTGGCCTAGGAATAAAACAATAGATGAAATTTCCAAGTTTCCAATGCAGTATTAGATGGAAATTGCAGCAAGCTTATTTGGAAAGACTGAAAAATTGAATAATTTGTAGATGTAGACACTTCCAACATCAATTCTCCTATAGTTACCGACGGTAACAGTTCATTAGGAAAAGAGAGTTATTTGAAAATCATTATTTCCACTTTTGAAGGTGTACTGCAATGCAATGCCTTTTTCCCCAAGGAACGCCTGACAAAGTATTTAATAACAATGCATCCAACCTT
>CAJUYG010007365.1:0-11000 GCA_910591675.1 Galerucella calmariensis | reverse complement strand
CGAATACAATGTAGATTTAACAAAATAAAATTGTTTGATTTCATAACCTTATACTACTTCATTTGTCATATCTTAAACTATCTCAAACTATTGCAATCACATAACTTTTCTGTTGTATTTTTTTCCGTCGTCTTGCATATCTATCATTATTCAATTCAATTGGTGAATTTTTGATCATTCAAATAATTGAAATAACAAAATATTCACTCGCTCCTGTGAATGATTCAATGTGCACTATACCTGAATTTTTCAAACTGTGCGTAAATTCTACAAAAAGTTTGGAATAAGTTTCGATTATTCTACACCATTTTTCATTCTTGTGAACGAATTCTAGGTAGACTTGGCGTATAATGTGGAATATTTGGAATTCCGTATGTTCATGTAAGCGGAAATTGTTATAGCGCGAGGGAATTGAGTTAAATCGGAGCAAAGTTTGGGAATTTGGTCGTCTTATAATATTATGCATTCAGAATCCCGAACTTTCCGAGGATGTAAGGAAATAAAAAATGCTAGACTTACATGGAGTAGAGTATAATTATAAAGAAATAGTGGAATATGTTTACTTGGGTGAAAAAAGAACACCTCAAAATTTTGAGAGATATCGATCTTGAATGTATTTTCCATTTCCTGTCCAATATTTATAAAATGTAAAAATTGGACAGAAGTTATCCAAAGTTGATACATATCAATTCGATTTCCGAATAAGACTGGATTCATACTCACTCTACGAGGAACAGCTATTGTAACGAGTTATTTTTTCGGTCATTTTGGATTTGTTTTATTTTGTTTTCCGTTAATATTTTGAGTTGAAAAATTCAAATACAACTTGTTACTTCATTCTCGACTTCAATTTCTGATATCTTTTTAGTTTAATAGTATTTCCTAATTATTTATTTTATTAGCAATTTAAGATACATACATTCACTTCTAAAAAGATAGGGTTTATTAATTCCGATTCTCCAAGAATCTCAAGACAAGAGGACGTCCGGTATATAAAGTATTTTATTCAAAACAAAGGCCGTTCAGTATAGTAGACATTTTTTGTTGTAAGTAAATCAATTTCAACGATAGTGCCAACAATTGTAAGTGGGGATAAGAAATATAAAGTCCAAAACCGATGATTTTGTGTCTCTTCTGCTCTCTTCTTCTACGACTTCTTCTTCGACTTCTTGAGTCTCTCTGCTTTGTGTCGAGTTTGCTACCATTTGTTTGAAGTTTTTTTTCCTGCCGTTTAGATTATTTAAATAGTTTTATATATAGTATATTTTATTTTGTTAGTGAGTGAAAGTTTTAGTGGCCAACCGTCCCAGATTTTCTGGAGTAAGTGAAAAAAGAAATTTGTAATATAAAATTACAGGGTAAAGCATAAGTAATACGAATGGTATATTTTGTTCAGTTCACAATACGAAATTGATTTCCGTTAACAGTGTGAAAATTCTGAATTGTTGAAAATTTAGTAGGTACCGAATTATTTTGGGTGAGAATTTTTTCTTTTGATAATAATTATCTGATGCAGGTTTTTTTATCAGTGCTTCCTTTCAGTGAACATTTTTTTGAGCCTTATTTGAACGCTTAATACACGATGCCATTTATATGGGATATTGAATTTTATTTTTCGGATTCAAAATCCTATACTGTCCTGTCCCAAATTACCCAAATAAATCATAAATTTTGATCGAAACTTTGAAATTTGAAACTGATCATGGGGCAGATAAGAGGCTGTTGTCACAAGCTGCCCAACTTTTAGCCGGTCATGATTATAATCTCTCAAATTATTTTCTTTTCTATAAAGTTTTTTTTACGGAGATTTTGAAAATTTAAAACTGATCGTGGGGCAGATAAGAGGCCGTTGTCACAAGCTGTCCAGCTTTCAGCCGGGTATAATGAATGTTTTCTCAAATAATTTTCTCCGCTATATAGTTTAGTTTACCAAAATTTGATATTTTAAACTGAACAGATAAGAGGCCGTTGCCACAAGTTGTCCAACTCTCAGCTGGTTGTAATTTTGTTTGAGTTCCTTTTAATTTTTTTCCAGAAGTATTTTCTCTCTCAAATAGTCTTAGTTAACGAATTGATAAGATTTTCAAACAAGTATAAGGCTGTTGTCATATCTTGGTTGAATATCTATTTCAAATCATAGTAGTCCTCCTTATTTGGGTACCCGTTGTCCTATCTTCCAACCAGATTTATATTATTCAATTTCAGCCGATAATTCAAGAATTCTAGGGCTGATTGTCGGACAGATTAGAGGCCGTTGCCACAAGCTGTCCAACTTTAAGCCGGTTGTAGTTTTGAATTCATATTAAGTTTTTTCTTAAGGACTAGATATTTCTCTATATACTTTCAGTTTAACGAAAGCTGGAAATTAGTTTTATCACATATCAATCTAACAATTTTATATGTTATGAAATCAAACAATTTTATTTTGTTAAATCTACATTGTATTTAAACATAAAGTGCGTTTCGCTAACAGAGTAGGTTTATCAAACGAATGGAGGTATAATGAGAAACTTTCTATTTATACAGTGCCTTAATACTAAATTATACGGATATTTAACAACATTTCAACATTTTAAAAACTCAACTTACTTTGGAATACCATCCTTAAAAATAAAATCATTTTTAGAAACTTTATACTTGAATATTTGCTTCAAAACCGACAACAATTTATCCAAATTCATTGAAAACAACAAATCCAAATCTTCAAAACTGAATAAATCAGGAGTTTATAAATTAAAATGTGGTAATGACGACTGTGATAAAATTTAAATAGGTAGAACTTCTAGGAATTTTAAAACTAGAATTTCAGAACACAAACGTAGTTATGACAATCAAAAATTAGATTCCAACTATTCAAATCATTTATGAGCAAACCAACACTCTCTCGATTCAAATTTTGAAATTTTGCATATAGAAACTAAATCCTTAAAATTAAATCTTTTAGAAGCCCTAGAGATAAATAAAAACAAATATTCAGATAATCTTCTCAACGACCAACTTGATATTAACAATTCTCCATTATTAAACCTTTTTACCTAGAAAGATACCTGTAGGATGGTTGTGAATGCGTTTCCAGGTAAACTTGTTAAATACTTTAGTTAATCCCATATTCAAACAAATCCATTTCATTTCCTTGTATAGTTTATAATTTTATTGTTAAATATCCGTATAATTTAGTATTAAGGCACTGTATAAACAGAAAGTTTCTCATTATAATAATAATAATAATAATAACCTTTATTGCCCAACAGATATAAATCCCTTTACAGAGCATACGAAAAAATACAATTGACATTTGCAATTAAACAAATAAATAAATAAACAGATACAAAACAATAAAATCGAATTACAATAATAAAATAAAATTACATAATAAATTCAGAATGAGCCTTTTTCCTAATAAAACTCAGACGATCAACAAACAAGTCACACGAACTACATAAATGATTAAAATTACAACACATAACATTTACTGGCGAATTAAATAAAATGTTAGTTCTAGATCCTTCAATAAAAAAGTAAATGTTGTCTAGTATTGTAATTGGGCACATTAAAACTGAACTTACTTAGAATCTCTGGACACATAATTACACCGTGAAAAATCTTATACAAAAGAGACAAGGATGACAGAACTCTACGACAAACTAGACTTTCAAAATTAAATTTATCTAGGAGAGATTGATAATTAACTCCTCTTGATGGATAAGATCCGCACATTTTAAAAACTAAATATTTTAAAAATTTCCTCTGCACAGATTCTGCCCTGGTAATGTGATTATTATAGAACGGATACCAAATAATTGAACAGTATTCCATTTTGGAACGAATAAAAGAGTAGTAGAGTGTTTTTAACACAGAAATATTTTGAAAACCTCGACAGTTCCTCACAATGAAGCCATAAAACCTAGATGCCTCTGCTACTTTAGTCTCAATATGTTCAATAAAATTCAAACGTGAATCGAAAATAACCCCCAGATCCTTAATAGATGAATGCTGAGATAGAACATTTCCATCTATATTGTAGTTAAAATTTACCATCGTTTTTTTCTTAGAGTATGATACCTTTTTACATTTTGAAACATTCAATGCTAGTCTGTTCACGGAACACCAGTCAGATATTTTTTCCAGATCGGACTGCAATACTACACAATCAGCCACATTAGATATGGGAAGAAATATCTTCATGTCATCTGCATAAATCAGCCTACCTGAATCTAAAGAGCGATCAATGTCATTTATAAATAAAAGAAATAACAAAGGTCCGAGGTTTGATCCCTGTGGAACACCTGATTTAGCTGTATATTTTTGTGAAGAGTGACCATTATAAAAAACAAATTGCTTCCTACTCTCTAAGTAAGACTGAAAAAACATTAACAAATTTGGTGAAAATCCGAACTGATTCAATTTATCAATCAAGATACCATGATCCATTCTGTCAAATGCCTTAGAGAAATCTGTATATATTACGTCCATCTGTCCACCTGCATCTATCACTTCAGATAATAACTGTGTTATCAATAGTAAATTGGTTTCAGTCGATCTTTTACTCATGAAACCATGTTGCGCGGGAGATATAAGATTGCAAACAGAAGGATAGATACGATTATAGATGACCATCTCAAAAACTTTGGAGAAATTTGACAAAATTGAAATAGGGCGATAGTTGTTAATTTTATACCGATCATCAGATTTGAATACAGGAATAATTTTAGCTTCCTTCCATGTATCGGGGAAGGTTACAGATTGTAAAGCAAGATTGAATATAATCTTTAGAGGATAAGCTAATACAGAGATACAGTCTCGTACAAAAAAAGATGGAATGTGATCACAACCTGATGTCATCTTGTTTTTTAATCTTTTTCCAGCCTCAATGATTTCCTCTTCAGTGATATTTTTCACGTTTACAATGTCACCATAAAAATGTGCTTCATACAATTTTGCCCTAGAAGAATCTGAACCTGTTGATGATACAAAAACACTTTCAAAAAACTCAGCAAACTTATTAACTATACTAATAGGGTTTGAATATGTTTCATTATTAAATGACATAGATCCAGGTAAACGTGAACTTTTATTCTTTGCATTTATGTATGACCAAAACTGATTAGAATCGGTAGCAATATTAGTTTCAATTTTGTTTAGGTACGATTGATAAGCAAGTTTGATCTGTAAATTGGTTTGTTTCCTTAATTGCTTAAATTGATCATGAAAGTATGTATTGTTTGTTTGCCTGTAATTATGAAGATACTTCTCTTTAAGTTTAATATTATAAATGATATCAGAGTTGTACCATGGTGGGAAATTACGTTTAAAATTTTTATATACAGGCACAAAGTTATCAAGGGTTGTATACAGCTTGTCATAAAACTTACCAACCACCCGATTAACATCATTCAAATCTAATAAATAATCCCAGTTAACATTCGAAAGAAATTCATATAACTGCAAATAATTAGCACGTTTAAAGTTGTAAGTCTTTTTGTTCAAGTTTGGTTGAAATTTATCTAAACTTTTAAATAAATTAATTACTGTTATAAATAATGAAGGGTGGTAAGTATCTTCTGTGACAACAGGAGGTATATTTCTTATAACATCACATTCCAAGTTAGACAAAACCAGATCCAATAAACGATCAGAAGAATTTTTAATGTTATTAAATTGTTTTAAGTCATAAAAATTAATAAAATGATGGATAGTATAGCATTTTCGATCATTAATGTTATTATTGATAAAGTTGCTGACATTAAAATCTCCAAAAAATAAAAGATCCTCACCGTGCAAAGCATCAAAAGATTCCAAACATTCAAAAAAATCCTCAAACATATCAACAGATACTGAAGGGGGTATGTACACTAATAATGTTATAAAGGACCTATGAAGAACCTGACATTTACAAATTAACAAATCAATATTAACAAAGTTTCCATCAAAAAATAAGGTGTCCATTTTAATACAGGTAATATAATTCTTAAATGCTAACATAACTCCACCACCAACTGTAAGACCAGTACCAGCAAGATTTCGATCTTTTCTAAAAATTTGGTAACCACTTGGAAACAACTCAGAATCTTGAACTACTGGCTGCACCCATGTTTCAGAAACCGCGACAATATCACTCTCAATGTCACTAATGTATGAATAAAAACAGTTAATTTTTGAATTAAGTCCTCGAACATTTTGATAAACGCAGGTGAGTGGTGTATTACTATTACTGCTGGGCGTCATCAGTTTAAATTCACAACTTTAGGATTACCATTAAAATACTTCAGATACACGTTCTCACCATTTTCCCTCCTAGTTCTTACTTCATCCTTCAATTTCTTCAAGTTTTTCCTTTGCGATAACGTCATATCTGACTCTATATAAATTTTTCGGTTCCTGTTAATTTTCTTTTTATTTCTCAAAATCTCCAACACATCACTCGATCTTTTTAAACTAACTTTTAGGGGTCGGGCACCGTTTTTGTTATTTTTACCAATTCTCAACACATTGACAACATCAGTAGTATTATTTACAGTAATCTCCGTCAATATGGATTTAACTACTTCTTGATCATTTCCGTTTTCGGGAAGGTTAAATATCATTAAATTATTAGCTCTTTGTTGACGATCATTTAGTTCATTAACGATATATCCTTCCGTTATAGCATTATCAGTGGGTAATTTAATTGATTCTAATTCAGATTCAAGTTTCTCAATTTTACTTATTAAAGTAGGAATTAGTCTCAATCCAGTCTGACAGTCATCACAATAAAATCTCAAAAGTCTCTTTCCCTTCAAATCCATAACTTTGAGCTCTGAGGCATTCAAATCAGAGCATTCTCTATGTACCATACGGTTACAACTGTCACATAACAGTATGGCTGCATCTTTGGCAATTGCTACCTTGCACTTACAGCAAACCATTATTAGTCTCAATATGCAGACAAACAGATTTAAAAGTACTGGCCTATTTTATTGGCAATTAAGAAGTAAAACTTGTTGTCTTATCACTACTAATTAGTCCATATAAACTCGTTACAAGATTAGATTCTCAAGAAAAGCAGCTTACAGATGTTGACAGATAACAGATCACACATTGACGACAACAAAAAGAATTACCATGATATAACCTTCCGATTGATACCAAAAACAACTGATAAATCACACTAAAAACCAATAAAAAAACACAAACTTCACGGAGCAAAGCGATCAACGACCGACCGAACTTTTGAGGAACACATTCGTTTGATAAAGCTACTGTGTTAGCGAAACGCGTCACTTTAAGTTTAAATACAATGTAGATTTGACAAAATAAAATTGTTTGATTCCATAACTCACTATGGATCTACATCAAGTAAAAGCCTCATCTATTCAATTTTATATGTTCGTTCTGTATTAATTTACATACCGAAAGTTGCGTTTTGAGTGTTCCGTGTAGTGAAAGTGACAGTACTGCAAAACTTTTTCGGGACGCTTTTTGTGTGTTCCATGTGGTTAAAGTGACAGTTCCGTACTGCAAAAAACTTTCGGGACGATCTGGTAGAGATATACATATTCCATCTGCATCTAATCCAATCAATATTAATAATTGTATTGGAGGTACAATCAACATAACTTTTTGCAAATAATTAATGAATTAATATTGACATTGCAAATAATCATTAAGTACATTATATTGTTCAATAAATAAAATGTTTATAATACTTTTTTCTACTACCGTTCGCTTTAACCCACTTTCCCGCACGCATTTTAGCTTTGAAAGTGTCACTTTGGTGTCACCAGGTGACACCAGGTGTCACCAGGTGACTAAATAGTCCATCAAATAAAATCAACATGTTTTCTAGCTTTTTGTTGCATTTTTAATTTTCTGGAAATATGAAATAATGAAAATATTTTGATATAACCTTGTACATTCTTTAAAGTAGTGTCACAAAACAACTATTAAACCACCTGGGTTTGATATGAGAAAAATATATCTAATGAAATTCTTCCATCTACAAATGACTTGAAATTGTTGCCGTCACCTTCATCGTCATCTTTATGTGACCTGCAAACGATGCCATCCTCATCAACGTCATTCACTCACCAGTTAACACCAAATAACTTTACTGGATCGCGAATTTAGAGTAATTCACAGAATGCAACAAATTGTGTTTCTAATAATAATATTTATAATAATAATTGATAATAATAATAGTGGTTTTTGGTTTAAGTTTTTTATATGTATGTTAAAATAAAATTGTTACAATTTGTAATAATTTAGTCACTAGACTGCCTGCTGCTCTATCAGTTCTTACTGCACTGTTCCTTAGCCGCTAATACCGGACTAGTATGGCAACCGAAAAAATCGAGGATTGCTACTGTCATTTTTAAAAAACCACTGTCAAGAATTGTCTAATTTTAATACATCAATGAAATGTTTTGCGTTAAATATTTTTAAAATTATTTAATAAAAATTTGGAATAACATTCTTATGTGTATAATTGCACATAATTTATGGTCCTATATCGAGCCGGATATACATCAAATACACAAGAAAAGCAGCTTATCTTTGTATCCAGGCTAACCGTTACAAAGAAGACTAGCAAAATCACCAATACTCCAGGCAAATTCACCGACTTCAACCAAGCAGGTCAGTGCGTTCCATTAAGTTAGTGCGCTCTTTAATTCCTCCGTATCCTAATTCCTCCTTATCCTTGCCACAGAAGACTTATCCTTGCCACAGAAGACTTATCCTTGCTTCTGCTTGACTTCTTATGCATGTTTACAAATTGAACAGTCTTATTCATATATAATATTTGATTATTTGAATTTGTATTACATTTGAAGTACCTATTTAAACTTTGTTTTGGCTTATAATTGAATATGTCTACGGAAGATCTTGAGCTCAAAAAGTTAAAAAATTCACGCAAAACATTTAAATCACAATTAACAAAATTTCAAAGATATATTGAAAAAGAAAAGTGTTCTGAAACCATTGACTTTAATCAGATTGAACTACGTTTGTCTAAAATTGAGCCTATTCTTGAACATTTCTATGAAATACAGTCCAATATCGAAATTCTAGATATGTCAGCTGATGAAACCTTGCAGGAAGAAGAACGTACAAAGTTTGAAGATAGCTATTTCAGTGTTGTCTCACAAGCACATTTGTTATTAGAGAGCTATCGCACGCTAAATAACGTACAATTCGTAAACGAAGTTTCATCAGAAAAGTGTGTTTTGCAATCACAACCTAATATAAAGCTTCCTCCTATCACTTTGCCTTCCTTTGATGGAAATTACGAACAGTGGCTTTTCTTTAAAGATACATTTGAGTCGCTTATTCACAATGACACATCTATACCTAACATAAATAAGTTTCACTATTTGCGATTGTCATTGAAAGGTCAAGCTGCTGATTTATTAAGATCCCTTGAAAGTTCGGCTGATAATTATAATATTGCTTGGAATCTACTTGTTGAACGCTATGAAAACAAACCAATGCTAAGGAAAAACCATATTAAAGCATTATTTGATCTTAAACCCGCGACAAGAGAGTGTCGTATTGAATTACGTAATATCTTGGACTGCATGACACGTCATTTACGTGCTTTACAAGTCTTGGGTCAACCAGTAGATTCCTGGGATAGTTTGATTATCCATATGTTTTCTACTAAATTAGATTCTACGACCAGACGTGAGTGGGAGTGTGAGTATGCGAAGCATGACAACGTTACACGACAAATATTTGAAAGCTTTCTACAAAAAAAATGCCGAATTCTTGAAACATTAAATCCACAAAATACCAAATCCAAAACAAATGTAAGAGGTTTATTCACAAGTCATACTCCGACTTGCAATTATTGTCACAAAGAACACACAATTTATAATTGTAAATCCTTTGTTGATTTAAGTGCAAACTCTAGACTATCAGAAGTCAAAAAATTAAAGCTCTGTCTGAATTGTTTAAGGAATAACCACACCACAGATCAGTGTCGCTCATCACCTTGTCGTAAATGCGAGCGTCGACACAATACTCTATTGCATTTCAGCTTCTCAAATAACAACAAAAATAATAAAACACAAGTTGAAATCGAAAACGCAAAAATCAATTCCAATGTTGCCAATTCAAATGAAAATTCCGAAACTTTGCAGAATCATGAAGTTTCCTGTATTTCAAGCAATTTCTCTCCTGGTAGTGTATTATTATCAACCGCTTTGGTTGAAATATCAGATAGTCAAGGAAATATACATATTTGTCGCATTTTACTCGATAGCGGCAGTGAATCAAACTTTATTACTGAAGACTTATATGAAAAACTTAATTTGAAATCTACCCCAATTAACTGTTCTATTACTGGCATCGGTCAGAAAAGCACTAAGGCTTTAAAACAAGTTTTTGCTAGCATTCAAGCTCGACAAGTACCTTTTAAAACGAACCTAAAATGTCTGGTTTTACCTAGAATTACTAATAAAATTCCATACATACATGTTGATACATCTTGCTTGAAAATTCCTCCTAACCTTATACTTGCTGATCCCACATTCAATGAGCCAGGGCCCATCGACATCTTAGTCGGGGCTAGTAAATTCTGGGATCTCATTATGATTGGACAAATAAAATTAGGAAAGCAGTTACCCACACTACAAAAAAACCCAGTTTGGATGGGTCATATCGGGTGCACTATTTCCACATAATTCACAAAATCCTACACATTCAGAGAACCTTTTTGTCTCATGTAATCTCAGCACTCTTGATCAATCCCTTGATGATAAGATTTCGAAATTTTGGGAGATTGAAGAAGTTGGTGTTCCAAAATCTCTTACTCCTGATGATGCATTTTGTGAAGAATTATTTACTAACACTACAAAAAGAAACCCTGAAGGTCGCTTTGTTGTCGATCTTCCGCTAAAACACCCTGTTTCTGCTCTAGGCGATTCCAAACAAACTGCCATTAAGTGTTTGCTTAATCTTGAGAAAAGGCTTGCTAAAAGACCGGAACTAAAATCACAATATACAGAATTTTTAAATGAATA
>CAJUYG010007364.1:0-11001 GCA_910591675.1 Galerucella calmariensis | reverse complement strand
TTGGGGATCAAAGAAACCTAGATTGTCTTGTTCAAGACATAATAGTTCTCTGTATCTGTAGAGTAGGGAGGGTGAGTGTGTAGGCTCACAGCACTTAGGCCACATGTGACCCATTGTACATCCTCCCGAGGAGTTGTCCTCCTAGGTCATTGTCCATCCTGTCCTTCTCAGGAAGGTGGACAGGTCACTGGGAGACATCTCCTTTATATCGGCAGGTGTAGGCCAAGACTCACCGAACACACACTCTCTTATTGACGATAACTCCGGACACTCGCATAAGACATGCCTGACAGTTTCATCTTCCTGTTCACACATCCTGCATAGAGGTGTGTCCACTAGCCCCATAGTATGGAGGTGTTTACTTAGTTGACAGTGACCAGTCAGAAATCCTACTGTTAAACGTAGGTTTTTCCTGGTCATCGCCAAATATTTCTTCGGCGCCAGCTTCCGAGGGTCGCCCAGGGTGATCCTGGCAAAACTGCATCCTTTGATTCCATCCCATCTCTCAAGGGATTGAGCATGGGTGTAACGTTTGGTTAGTTCCGCAATTGTCGAAGTCGTTAGGCCGTAGGTGTCACTGGGTCCTAGAATTTTCAGTCCAGCGGCTTCCCTGGCTAAAGAATCAGCAATGCGATTTCCTTTACTCCTGTCGTGCCCTTTAACCCACCTCAGGATAATGTTGTTATCTGCCGAGACGTCAGCTAAATCTAGGTGGCACTCTAGTATTAGCCTCGATATAACACGTTGTCTGTTCAAGGCTAATAGGGCTTGTCTACTATCAGTGCAGATTATTATGGTTTTGCCAGAAATTCCTCTTCTGGTTAGTTCTTTTGTGGCAATTGAGATACCAGCCAGTTCTGTTTGAACCACGCTGGTATTGTTTCCCATTCCCCACTTAATCTTGAGGCTCAGTGCTCTCGAGTAAACTCCACAGCCTGAGCCTTCTTTCATTTTTGAACCATCTGTATATATGCGTATTGCATTTGCAGCATCTGGCTCTGTGTTCTGTTTTATTTGAATTTTGTAGGGTTTGTTAAACAAAAACCTGGGTTCAATTGCATCGTTGGCTGCCTGCAGGAGAGGTAGCGCAGTGAGCGCTTCCTTCCATAGGCTCAACCTCAATTGGCCCATTCCTACTTCGGGGTTTACACCAGCCGTGCGCAATCGTACCATTGCCATTAACGCAACCTCCTTGACGTGTAGGTCCAGAGGGGTCAGACCAGACATAAGACATAATAGTTATGACACCTTTTAGAAATGAATCATTTTTCACATTTGGGCAAAGAATTCAAAAAGCCAGAAGCTCGATTGCTTCAAAATTAATATCAATGAATTTGAGTGTAGAGGAACGCACATTCCGAATTAAAAATTATGATGAATTATCACTAAAAACTTTTATTCGCGGCTTAACAGGTCGTACACAAGATTTGGTTAGATTAAGAAATCCCGACTCACTAGAGTTAGCCATGTCATACGTCGTAGAAGAAGAAAATTTCACCTTAAGTCAAAAACAATATGGTTTTATTCAAAATACAAATTCCAGACAAAATTCCAATAACAGAAATATGTCCTATAATCAAAACCACCAATTTCCCAAACCCAATCAATATCCAAATCAGAATTTCCAAAATTATGGTAATAATAAATCTTATGGTCAAGATATTCAAAATAGCAATTTTCCTTCACAACCCATTAATATTCAGGCAAGACAGAATATGCCTGCACCTTAATATTTCACTAATCGCCAAGTTTTTGGACCCCGAACTAATGTATTCAAACCTACAGGCCAAACTCCAAAAAATAACCCTGAACCAATGTCTGTTTCTACCAGAAATCCCACTATTCAAAGACATAACTCCAATAGAAATCATTTTCAAAGTACCGGTCCCAAAAATTTTACTCACCAAGAACTAACTCTATAACATAGAAACAGCCCAAAGTAACCGAAACGTCAATTTCAAAGACCAATTCAATAATACTTATGATAACGGAAACACAACCGATAATGTATATTGTCCCAATGAAGAAACTGATTGCAACGATTATCAGTCCGATATGTTGGCAGGTGATATAAATTTTCACAGTGTTACACCACCAAACCAACAAATGTGATAAAAATCAATAATTTATTTGAAACCGAACTACCATCTATTCATATACCCCAATTAAATGCAAAATTTTTAGTAGACACAGGTAGTTCACGTAGTCTGATAAATTCTGAAATAGCTCAACATTTTTACCCCAATTTAAGAAAACGTGAACATTTCCAGATTCAAACATCTCATGATATAACGTTTCATGACGAAATAGTAATAATACCAATATTTGAAATTTTTAATGAATGTGGTACTCATAAATTTTATATATTCAATTTTAATAATAATTACCAAGGTTTAATAGGTATGGACTTATTGAAAAAATTACAGGCTATCATTAATATCGACTCGAAATTATTGATTACCCCTCGTATGAAATACCTTTAATTTTCAACAATTTCTTTAAAATAAATAAAAATAATACATTATCAAATAATTATATAATAACAATTCCTGGAAACACAGAGCAAGTTGTTAGACTTCCCGTGAATCAGGAAAATGGATTTGGATTACTAGAACAGATCAAGTTCGCCGAGAATCTCGTAACTCACACGGGAATTGTGAACATAAAAATTTTTTTTGCATTAACCACAATATCAAATTATACTGATAATCCACAG
The DNA here is from genome assembly GCA_910591675.1 of Galerucella calmariensis. Lineage (NCBI taxonomy): Eukaryota > Metazoa > Arthropoda > Insecta > Coleoptera > Chrysomelidae > Galerucella > Galerucella calmariensis. The sequence goes on along the minus strand of CAJUYG010007364.1, from coordinate 8,285 downwards.
AAGATTATCATTTCAACACCTTTAAATGTAGAAATATTAAATGTAAACGAATTAAATTATATGCCAAATAACAAAGATTACAGTGTGAATCAAAATGTTGATAAGATTCTGAGAGAAAATTTATCTAAACTAAATTTGAAACACTGTAATTCCGAAGAAAAAGAAACCATATCTAAGTTATGTTTTGAGTATAGAGATATCTTTTATTCAGATAAAATTCCTTTAAGTTTTTCAAACGAAATTAAACATTCAATCAAGTTAACAGATGATAAACCAGTTTTTAGTAAATCATATCGCTTTCCTGAAATACACAAACAAGAAGTGTGTAACCAAATAAACAAAATGTTACAACAAGGTATAATTAGACATTCAGTTAGTCCTTATAGTTCTAATATATGGGTTGTTCCAAAAAAATTCAATTCAAAAACTGGAGAACAAAATTATCGATTAGTTATAGATTATAGAAAGTTGAACGAAAAAACTATTAATGATAAATACCCAATCCCAAATATTGTAGATTTATTAGATAAATTAGGTAGGGCAAACTATTTTACAACACTAGATTTAGCATCCGGCTATCACCAAATACAAATTGAAGAAGAAGACATACCTAAAACAGCCTTTACAGCTCTAAATGGAAGATACGAATTTACCCGTATGGGTTTCGGTCTTAAAAATGCACCTGCTACCTTTCAGAGGGTCATGGACAATGTCCTGAGAGGATTAAATAATGATATTTGTGTAATATATCTAGATGATATACTTATTTTTAGCACATCCCTACAAGAACACATTTCGAGATTGAAAGGTGTTTTTGATCGCCTACGCAAGGCAAATTTTAAGGTACAGCTAGATAAATCTGACTTTTTACAAAAATCAGTCTCCTATTTGGGACATGTCGTATCAACTGAGGGCGTGAAACCAAATCCGGATAATATCTCGGCTGTACAAAACTTTCCCATTCCAAAAACACATAAAGAAGTTAAATCTTTCCTAGGTTTAATTGGCTATTACCGCAGATTCATAAAGGATCTGGCAAAAATCACCAAACCGTTGACACTTTGTCTTAAAAAGAACGCAAAAGTCATTCATGATCAAGCATTTATTGAAAGCTTCAACACTTGTAAAAAAAATTTATGTAATAACCCAGTATTACAATATCCCGACTTTGAAAAACCGTTTATACTGACAACAGATGCATCTAATGTGGCACTTGGAGCTGTCTTATCCCAAGGCACCATTGGCCAGGATAAACCTGTGGCGTATGCGTCACGAACACTAAATGAATCCGAACAAAACTACAGCACAATAGAGAAAGAGCTTCTTGCCATTACATGGGCTTGTAAGTATTTTAGGCCTTATCTTTTCGGTAGACAATTTACCATTGTCACTGATCACAGACCCTTAACTTGGCTATTCAATTTAAAAGAGCCGAATTCAAAATTAGTAAGGTGGCGCCTTAGATTAGAAGAATTTGATTATAAAATAGCTTATAAACCAGGAAAATCAAATAGCAATGCTGACGCTTTAAGTCGAGTACAAGTAAATACTTTAGAAACAGAATCAATATTAAATAACCCAGGTGACATAAATAAAGAACGAAAAATAGCAAACGACCCACGAAATTATATCTCTGATAAAGATTTCGAAGAAAGTGGTCCAAGCAATTATATCCCCAAAGTTAATATTTTATCAGACGTTCAATTAGTTCCCCCAAACAATACGGAATCAATTCACAATCATAGTGAACAATCAGATTCTGATCAAACGGCACGTTCTCTTTCAAAAGAAATCGAAAATGAAGGTATACCAATTTTAGATGAAATAATCAATAATAAAAATAATCAAATTTTAGTCTATGAACGCAACAACCAAAAACTAACAGTCAAATCAGAAAAGTATTTCAAACAAAATATAATTACTGTTACTTTACCTATAGAAAATAATTCAGATTTAATTATAGATTTTTTGAAAAATTACCTAAAACCCAACTCTACCTATCACATCTATTTTGAAAATAGAAGATTTATCCCGCAATTTGTACACATTTATTCGAAAACTTTCGGAAAGATTATTTAAAACTAATTATGTGCACTCGGTTGATAAATACGATAAAAGACGCCGACGAACAAATAATGTTGGTGAAATTTAGACATGAAGGGAAAACCAATCATCGTGGTATCGAAGAAACACTAAATTATTTAAAACAACATTATTTTTGGGTAAATATGAAGAAAACAATCAGCACATACATAAATGCATGTGACATTTGCCAACGAACTAAATATTCTAGGAAACCCCCGTATGTCCCTCTAAACTTAACAGAAACCGCATCAAAACCATTTGAGATTTTACATACCGATATTTTTCACTACAATGTGGAAGCTGATAGCAATGTTGACGATAGTTAGCGCCCAAGAAATCAAAGTTGTTGACATAAGTCTTACTCCTGGAATACTTCCCTTTAAACTTGGCCTTGCAAACATAGTTACTAGTAAACATATTTTTTTACAAAATATAGACATAAAAGTGCTTAAAGAAGAAATTAGAAAATTAATTGTTTTATGTCATAATATGAATATGTCAATTAATCAGGAAAGATTTTCACATAATTTAAATTTACAACCAAAACTGGATCACCTAATGAATATAATTGATGAACTATTGAATAAATTCGATAATATTAGATCATTAAACGTTTCAAAACAAAAACGCGGACTCATCAATGCAGGCGGTAGCATATCCAAATTTTTATTCGGAACTCTAGACGCAACAGATGGAGAAAAAATCGGAAATGCTTTAAATTTATTGCAAAATAATCAACAAAAAATAGTCCGGGAAGTGAATGTACAAATTTCATTATCCAAAAAATTAACAAAGAAATATTCAACAGCTTTAGATTCTATTGTTAGTAATCAAAAAATAATAGCTAAGCGAATCGTAGATTATGAGGCTTATTTATATAATATCACAAACGAACTTTACAAATTCTTCATGTATTCTAGTATACTTGACCAAATATTCCTAAATGCCAATACTATCAACACACTTATCGAAAATTTGGAAAACGCCATCACGTTTGCCAAATTACATATAATACACCCAGATATTTTGACACATCAAAATTTAAAAGAGATTTTAAATGAATTAAATGATAATTACAGAAGCCACGAAATTTTAAATCTAGATATTAACTCATGGTATTCAGTACTTCATGCAACCTGTTACTTCACTGCTGATAATATAATATTTGCCACAGAATTTCCCCTCATTCACCCCAATGTATTCAAATACTACCATCTTTATCCTATCCCTACCAAAAGCGACACTATAATTATACCCAAAAAACCTTTTTTGGCTCTAAGTGAAGAAATTCATCAGTATATGGACGACCCGTGTACCCTACTAGGAAAAAATTATATCTGTCCCCAAGTGCAACTGAACGTGAAAACCAAAGACTGTATTAAAGACCTTATCCAAGACATTGAAACTTCATGTGAACACGTACCTATTAAGCATCCGTCACAGATATTCAATAAAATTAACGATGAATATCTGATCGTCATCACAAGTGAAAAGTTAAAAATAAAAACTAACTGTCCAGACGAGAATTTCCTCACCATTAGTGACAACTCCGTAATACAGATTCCCAAGAATTGCAGCATTGAGTACCAAAACTACAAGTTCGGAAACAAAGAAACTAGAAGATTTGGCCAACCGTTATTCCTTCCAATCATTGAAATGGAAAACTTCAAGTCCCAAAGAGTTCTAGAACAAAAACCTTTGACTATTGAAAATATTCCATTAGAAGATATTCACACACTTCAAAACGATCTAACAGCAACCAATCCATTATCAATCGAAGATATTGACAATTTGAGATCCATTAATTGGTTACAATGGACATTTATAATTATTCTAATATTAACTGCAGCAGCGTACCTATTGTGGATTTGTAAACTTAAGAAGACCTTCAAGAAACTACGAAAGCCCCAAGAAAAGCCTTCTCCTTTGGAACCCGAAGTCTTTCTCTAATAAGGGAGGAGTTATGGTAGGACCTCCACCCTATGTTATAATATAATAATAATAAGTTTATTCATCATCAAAAAAAATTACAAAATAATTATAGAAACAAGATTACAAAGACAAAATAAAATAATTTTATGAGACTAATTTGATATCTGGCTGACAAACAAACCGATTCACCCACTAAGGCAATGCCTGAGTGTGGGGAAACTAAGGCATGGTTAGCTCGGTGTTCGCAACAGTAAGTACATACAATGAGTAAAACAGATAGTGTTAAAAAAACAAAACAGGTAAGAAAAGTGACAGATATAATTTGAATATGTTAAAATTTTAGAGATTATGAATTAAAAACATTAAATAAAAAGACTAAAACTAAACTAGGACCAAAATAAATATATTTAATAATATTACATTACAATATTTTCAACTCCTATTAGGTTCAATTAGATCTTTAATTGCAGATCTTTCTTTTAACCAAAGATAATTTTTAACTTTCTTTTTAAAAGAAAAAACACTTTTTACCTCCTTTATTTCGTTTGGGAGGTAGTTGTACACTCTATTGGCCAAGTATTCAAGAGATCGCATTGTAGTAGTTTTTAGAGTAAATACTGTTTCTAGGGATTTCTCTTTTTTGTATCTGGTATTATGTGCATGATCTACATAAACTAGAAATCCCCTTCTCTTGAATTGCTGTACTGCAATGTTAAAAAAATAAAGCTGCCGCATATCCATTACTTTATTATCTTTATATAATACATCAGATGGAAACAATCTTGGTTTTTTAAAAACTATTTTTTAAAACTGTTTTTGTAGGACTTCTACTTTCTTAAGGTGAGTATTTGCAATACCTCCCCAAGCCAATATCCCATATCTCAGACGAGATTCTATGAGCGCAAAGTATAGTTTTCTCAACTGATGAGTGTCTAAAATATTCGCTAAGTTTTTAAATTTAAACAACATACTGCGTAGTGTTTTTTGTATTTGATTACTATGAAAATTCCATCGTAAATGACTGTCAATTGTTACTCCCAAATATTTAATGTTATCTGATGAATGCAATACAATATTTTCATTGTGACCTTGTATAGTTAAAAAGTTATACGGAGGTAAAAAAGAAGCTAGACATGTAAAAGGTACGTAACAAGTTTTATCGTAGTTTATGGATAACTTTTTTTGTTTAAAGCAATCAAAAATTTTTACAAGATCACTTTCTGCTTTTTCTTTTAGTTGCATCCAAGTATCTGCACTATACACTATTGCAGTATCATCAGCAAAGGAGATCATCTCACCACTAGATTGAAATGCCAGTAAATTGTTTAAATATATTATAAATAAAATTGGTCCTAACACTGTCCCTTGCGGAACTCCAAATTCTACTAATTTCTTTTTACTAATAGAGTTGTTGATTTTAACATATTGATAACGGTCAGTTAGATAGCTTTTTATTAAGTTGTAGGTATTTCCTCTGAATCCTAGATCCTCCAAAGTTTCCAAAAGATTTGTGTGATCCACAGAATCAAAAGCTTTAGCTAGATCAAGAAATACACATAAAGCTGGTTTGGTTTGGTCTATATATTTATATAATTTAGAGGTTAGAGCACAAATTGCATCCTGCGTAGATGTACCTTCTCTAAAGCCATATTGATTGCAAGATATTAGTGTATTTTTATTTATGTACTGAGTAATTCTTTTTTTAAGGATTTTTTCAAAAATTTTGGCTATATTTGAGATTAACGATATGGGTCTGTAGTTAATTACCTCAGATTTAGAAGCCTTTTTAAATAGAGGCTTTATTAAACCAATTTTGAAATTAGTGGGACAGTATCCGGACTCTATTATTTTATTTATTAAGTGAGAAAGTGGTTGAGCTATTTCGTTTTTTATTTCTTTCAAAGTTTCAGCTTTTATTCCGTCAATACCTGGCGCTTTCTTGGATTTTAATGAGTCTATGATTTCTAGTACTTCATATTTGGTTGTAGGTGCAAGAAACAGGGACGACTGATACGGCTTTCTTTGTAGATGATAAACAGATGGTGTTGGGATATTACTTGCCATATTTTTACCTATGGAAGCATAGTGATTATTAAAACAGTTCGCGATTTCTTCTTCTTCTTTTATAAGTTGTCCGTTTTCATTTTTAATTTGTTTGATCATTGTTTCTTGTTTGCTCGGAAATATTTCATTTACCACCTGCCAAAGAGCTTTTGAGTCATTACCTAAATTATTAATTTTGTCCTTATAGAAATTTGTTTTTACTTGTTTTATTAAGTTATTTAGTGTATTTCTGTATTTAGTATATTCCTGTTTTAGAAGACAATTCATTGGATTTGCTCTTAATTGATGGAATAGTTTATTTCTGTGGTTTATCGACTGAACAAGTGCATCTGTAATCCATTCTTTACGTTTTATTTTATTGTGAGAAATTCTCACCATTTTACTATTTTTGTCAATGACTGACTTTAACAGGTTAGTAAAGAAAGTAGAACTTTCTTCTATATCATCTATAGCAATAAAATGTGCCCAGTTATATTTTTGTAGACAGTTTTTTAATGAAGTAAAATTAATATGTTGTTTGAATCTGTTTTTTGTGCTGAAATCCCCACATACTGTGTATATCGGTAATTTAGCAATTGTCATGTAGTGATCAGTTATATCGCTCTGCAAAACAATAGACATGAATTCAGTATTTTTTGTTCTATTTTTCATAAAAATATGATCTACGCATGTTTTGCTTTGAGGTCTTGTTATGTTATTAACCAAAGATTTATAATTTAACTCGTATAAATTGTTAAGGTACTCATCTACTGATTCATTGTTTTCCTCCAATATATTGATGTTTATATCACCAACAATTAAATGATAATCTGAGTGATTCTTGGTTGCGTTAGAAATAAAAACTTGTAGGTCACTATTGAAAACATCAACGCTTGTCGACGGGGATCTATAAATGCCTGTTAAATTAATTACTTTATTATTTACATTAATAAATATGTCGATGATTTTAAACAGTCCAATATTCCCTATCTCAAAGGTATAATCTAGCTCCTGTTTTATGAAAACTACTACTCCGTCACAGATGTTTATATTTCCCTCGTTGTAGAGAGTATTATAACCATCCAAATGAAAAGCATCCAGATCTGTGAGATTTCTAGTTTCTGTCAAAATGATGCAATCAAAAGTATCTTGTAGTTGACAAAAGTAAGTTAAAAAGGCATCAAAATTTCAACTCCTTATATTTTGGTGTAAAACATTGAAATTATAATTTTTTTTATCTGCTAGGGTGGTAGTTGTATTGTAATCTCTAATATTACTAATTTCGATTGCTTTATGTGGTACATATTCATTATCTCGTATATAAGGATCCATAATCTTAGCAAAACACAAAATAAATAACAACAAAAACAAACAACTAACGCTGATTATATTATACCTTAAAGAAAAAATGAAGTTAGAGAATTACCTACTTATTGTATTTATTTTTTACCAGTAGAGTTATTTCTTTGTTTTTGTATTTGAGACCTAGTGTTAACAGTTATTGATGTTACAGTTATACATGTTATACATGTTATACAGTTATACATGTTATACCATAAGGGAGTTGTATTACATCAGCCTCGGTGCACTGTCAGCAATTATTGCCGAGCATATAAATTGCAGAACATTGTAATTTACATTCATTCTAATTTTTGTCATAACATTGTTAAGTTCAATTGTAATATTATAATAATAAAATTCTTTTTAAAAACTCTTCCGACTTATACAGTACGGTAATTAACTATTTCTGATACAATGTATCTTTCTAAGCACTTACTGAGTACCTGAAGTTACCTGAGTTACCTGAGACTTACTTAGTACCTGAGACTTACTAAGTACCTGGACTTGCCTGATAATTTGTACCTGAAGTTACCTGAGACATACCTGAGACCACAAAACAGTCTGGAACTTTGTACCTGCCATCAGACACGTGGAAAATCAAGGGAAGTAACCAGTGAACTAATTTTAAAACCAACGTGCTTCAACACAAAAACCATCATTTTTTTTTATATGTTCCTGTGATAATTTTTTTAATCATTATACAACTTGTAAATTTAACAACGTTGTTCATATTGTTCATATTGTTGTTTTATCTTAAATTGAGTTTGGATATCCGCTCTTGCCTTTGATACTTTGTTGTCTATGGTGATAAATTTTCTATACCGCTCAATATGAGCTTTCTTAAGGTACGTTTTCGCTGGAGCCGTCAACGGCGGCCGTCGACG
>CAJUYG010007363.1:0-11003 GCA_910591675.1 Galerucella calmariensis | reverse complement strand
GGGTCTTGATAAATACTCAAAATTTTGTCGTAGAGTATCCTTCAAGCGTGCTGCTCAAAGATAATAGCCCAAGGCCTGCGGTCTTTCAGCATTCTCTATGACAAAATTATCTCGGTATTATCAAGATCCTAGGGGAATTACTACTGAAAATTTGAGTTGTCTATTGAATGTTACCCATCCAAGTCACTTGCAGTCTGGTCCAACTACGTATGGCTAATGATATGGAAACAATTATAACTATGGTAACTGTGGTAAACATGAGTAGCTCTATCAGACTTTCTTGATCTCGGTGGGGGCAGTGGAGTATATCCTCGAGGTTTTGCCTTAGGTCAAACTGTGGTGAATATCTTTTTAGCTGAGTACACATGACTAGAAAGTCAAGAGAACATTGTTGTATTCTGTGTAAAAATTTAATTTTTAAAATTGCAAAGCGCTTTCGGCTATTAAGTTATCTTCAGTGCGATACCGGCAAGTAAGTAATAAAAGTTGGAAATATGTGAAATAAGAAATAAGTAAAGAATTACTCACTCGTCAGGTATGTGACTTTTAAAATTGCTTTCGGAAGCTTTTGGAATCTCTCTTGACCTATGTGTAAATTTTCAATTTTGAATTGGATTTAGTATTGGGTTCTCATTAGACCCTTAATCTTTTTCAGCATCTCATGATTTGATGGGTTTTCATTAGACCTCAATATCAAATTTATTTATTTACAATTTTATCTAGGAAATTTACATATTTGTTTTGGGACATTACCGAATTACTTTATTTACAACAGTTTTTGCAAATTTAAATGGGTTCTTTAATATTTGCGTTTACACAAATTTATAACAATGTTATTTTTATACTATTGTTGGATAACTTGAGTTCTGTGTTCACTTAGATTGTCATTTGTCATTTGTTAATTTCAAATTGAAGTAGTGTCACTTCAATTTCCGTTCTACTAACACGTGTTCGTGTAGTAGTTGAAGATATTAAAATTTAAAGTAAGATTGTTCAAAATTTAAAGACAGTTTACCCCAATCAGGGAATTATTTTAAATTAATGTAATTTTAAGAAATTTTATTTTTGTGACGTTAATGTGTTGTCGACCTTTAATTAGGTTTCTTGTATCACAAATCTGACGGGTAAGTAATTCTTTACTCATTTCTTATTTTACATATTTCCAACTTTTATTACTTACTTGCAGGTATCGCACTGAAGATGGCTTAATAGCCAAAAGCGCTTTACAATTTTAAAAATTAAATCTCTACACAGAATACAACAATGTTTTCTTGACTTTTAGGTCAAACTAATTTGCAGTCAGTCAGTATTTGTCACTATATCATTAAAGCTAAGACAAACGGGATATCAGATATCCATGTGTGAGTCTAGTATGGCTAATTCGAATTCTTCTGATCATAGTAGCCTCTCTCCGGGTTGAAAAGTAAAGAAAGAGGGGGAGAGTTGATGAATGGATGCCATTAAGTGCTGTCATGCTGTTGCGTCATAGATATCAACAATATTATTTCATAAACTGTGGGACTTGAGGTCGGCTGCGGGCTGGACAATGTGTTTTGGGTTGATATCAGAGGCAGCTTTCCTTCGCGTGGTGGTCCGTAGTTTCGTCATCAGCCATTCCGATATAAGATGGGAGCCAGATGAGAGAGACTGTTATATCTTGAGCAACGAGAGTTTGATAGATGTCGTGTATGTTCTGGACAATTGGGTGGTCAGTGAAAATTGTTTCAATTGAGTAGATGGAGGAAGGCGAGTCGGTGCATATTTCGATTTTTTTATCGGGTAGGGAGATGCATTTGCTCGCTGGTGTGGACGCTACACACTAAAGGTAGAGTGAAGGAGCTTCGAGGTAGCTGCAACCAGCTCCGGAGTCAGTTTTGGAAGCATCTGTATGTAGTATCAAATTGTGCTTTCTTCACAAGTGCAATGGGAGATTTATGCTAAATATAAAGTAAGGTATTGATTGTGGGAATATCAGGAATTAGTTTGCTCTATATGTGACAATCAGAAAAATGAAACTCTTCCACATGTTGTTATTATTGTTATTATTATGTCTTCCATAACAACACATCCTCTGAAATATTTTATTCACCGGACAACATTTCGACTTCGATCAAGAACTACACTTTCGGTAGTGAATAAAAATAAAAATTTATAAAACCACTCGATTGTTTTTCATCGCCGGCTTCGCACTTGTCCCTATCAGATTTTGGTTTTAAAGCTAACCCGTGCAAATATACCTAACTCTATTTTTGTAAATCGAATAATTTAATTAGTAACTGTATCGCTTTTGTGTGAATGGCAAATCGATTGATCAATTAACTAGTTTATATAAAGGACATTTTTTCCCGTTTCCATTCGTTGATTTAATGAAGACCGATAAATTGGACATGGAACGGTGATACTCCAAACCAGGAAACAAACTTAAATATGTATAAATCTCACAGCAGTAGTTTTTGTGGATAGCATGTTATTGCAAAAGCAAAAAAAATAAATAAAGCTGGTCTTTGTTTATTATGGGGCACTACTAGAGTTTGTTCAACCATCCTTTGCCGTTACGTCATAATCGGTGACGTATTCTGCTGTTTTACGTATGTCTTATATTAGTTGAATGTCATTTTACACTTAACCTCAAAATTATAATCAGTCACATATGTTGAGAATTGAAGACCTCAATGTGAAACAATAGCAAGCCACACAATTTTCAAAATCTATTTTACTATGTAATAGAATAATGCAATAATATAACAAGCCACTTGACAGAGAGCTTAGCTATTTGTCAATAAATGCCGCCACAATCCAGAAATCATGTTGTTGCAACTCTCTACTTTTCAGAGACTATTTTGTGTTGAATAGTGACAAGCCACAGAAAATGGCGGATACCGATTAGTTCGGGCTGTAGTGTTTTGCTATAAAGTTGAGAAATGAGCAGTTTTAGTGATGATGTTGAATCTCCCGTAGATGATAGTGATCTCGATAAGGATTATAGTCCTAGTGACAATGAAAATCAACCTGATAATCAGCATTATAGCTTTTTTTTAAATAATGTGGCTTGTCACAGTTTTGCACTTGAGCATTCTAATGTAAAAATTTAGTAGCTTGTTATACTATTGCATTTATATTCTAGGAGTCTGATGTAAATGATATGGCAAGTGAAGATAGTGAGGGCCCAACTACGACAAAAAGACCTAAACCTAATTCCCCCATATGAACTATCAAAAGCGGGTGGAGACAAGAGAATTTAGAATGTAGACAGAGATTTTGCTCTCATCGAAAAGCGCCACAAAAAGTATGCCCCACTTATCTACTCCCCAAGTGATTGGCACCAAGTTATAAGAGAATCCAATATAAAACAGCCCTTTAACTTGACTATTATGAATCAAAGTGGTTTTCTGAATATCCAACCCATCCTAACTAACATAAAAAAAAATCTGTGTACGGAAGACAACGAAAACCTGAATTACTGTAGTTCATTTTCCTTCCATTTTAAACCTGATAACAGTAAAGTAATTTACGTGAAATATGCCGTCAATGACAATTACAAAACAGTCTCTATCACTAAAAAAGGACTCCCCACCCAGACATTGCTTCCTGAATTACGCCCAAAATACTTGGAACCAATAAAAATATCAAAAAAGAATTTAGATAATGTCAAATCATTATTACCTTATGTGCCTCCTGTTCATGAATTTTTTTCTTCCTTGCAATGCTCATTTAATGAAAACCCTGAAACTGAAGGCGCTGACGAATTCGAAATAGTTGAATGATGGAAGTCCCTTTTAACCTGATTTTTCGTACTTTTAACCAAAGTGGTTTTAAAGTTTTCAATGTTTTGTTTTGAAACAATAATGTAACAAGCCTCATTTTTTTAATAAAATATTTTTTTCTGCACACATTTCATTTTTTTTATTCCGAGTAATAGCAGAATTTGAATATCAGTACTAGTAGTAACAAAGTATATATCATTAATTAACCAAAAATCTCCGATTGATTTTTAATATATTTTTTAAAACTTTGAATTCGTTTTCCCAACAATTTACCTTATGTGGCTTATCATTATTTCACACTAATGCCTTCAATTGTTTCCAAAATATGGCAACTCAACTGTCAAAAGTAACAGATAAAATTCATGTCGACCTTGGATAAGAAATACGTTAATGACGTCATAATTCCGTCTCATCCATTTCATGAATGAGAGATCAAGATGGACAATGTATGACGTAACGTCAAAGGATGGTGGAACAAACTCTAGTGAAAAACTTTATTATTATTATTCAATATACTAATAATAGATTATGGGAAATTTTGCATTTACATTGATGACACTGATTATATAAACAAAGTCCTACGCCACGTCTGTTTGTCTGTTCACGTCAAACTCAAAATCTACTGCACCGATTTTCATGCTGTTCCCACCAATAGTGAGAGTGGTTCTTGAGTATATAATTTGTTATGTCTTTGTAGGTATACATTGGCTGAATTTTGACGATATTTGTTGGAGGTTCCGGAAAAAAATTAGTCGTTTGGAAGCTTTTAACCTTGGCAATTATAATGCGGTAATGTGGAAGCTTTTTACAGACATTCGCTATTAATTCTTATAGTTTCAAATAAGCTGGAGCTTTCAGCATTCCATGCACATCATTTCACTCTTTCACACAATATAATTTAAATGAATATTTCATGAGTATTTGCAAAAAAATTACGGACGTGACAATAACATTCAAGCGCCTCGCTTTGCCAGCCTACTATTTAGCTAATAATCCGAACAATAACTCGTTCGTGATCCTTCGATAAGCTGACTTGGAGCGAATAGAGGTGACGACGGGGGTATATGTGGTGACAACTATTTCCTATCTCGGTTTTTTTTTCAACAGTAAAAACACAAGAACTTTTTTTTTGGATAAATTTCTCTTTGCAACGAAACAGTTTTGCCAATCACTAATTTTACGAGAAAAACTGACGTTATTTTCTAGTGTCCATTTTTCGAGCAAATGTAGTGATTGGCAAAACTTTGAGTTGATGAGAAATTCATCTGATAAAAGAAAAGCTCGAGTGTTTTTTGGCAAGATAAATTAACGACAAGATATTGAAATTATAAGTAACCAAACTTGCGACTCATTGTCATTGTGTAAAAGTGACGTCCGCTTACTAGATATTGAGGAAGAGAAAGTTTCATTCGATAAAAAAGGATGCACCTTGTTTATCGATGTCAAAGTGACAATAACATTTCCAGGTATATGACATTTTAACATTGGAGTTAATTCATCAGTTATAATTGCATTCGTTATTGTAAAATTGTTTGGTATTTGTTGCTTTTAGGTAGTCGAAGCATACATAGATTTTTGCAAACATACCAATTCCACCGAAAGCTATACATCTCTTCGGAGTGGCATGGGCTATTTCATATTTACTGTGAAGAACATGTGCTAAGCCGGGGCTGGTTGCTGGTATAATGATCATTCCATCTTGAGTTCGTTTAAATTTGTGTTATCACATAATCTCTATAAAGGAGTGCGGGGCTGGAAGCTACCGGGGTGAGTCCTTCCGACTGCAATGACTTTGTTAGGAAAATAATATAGCAATACATGTAAAGTGCTCCATTAAAGTGTCAGGTGACTCAACACGCCGGAAGACATTTTAGTAGTTTCGGTTGTCATAACATCAGATAATTAATGTACTTGATCTACCCCTGTTCATTATATACCGATTCAAGAGTAGCTTTCCCAAATTGTAGTTGGGTATCTTATTACTTTAAAGCAAAAATAACTCATTACTCGACTAATTGAAGAGATACATAGAACTTTCTAGTGACCATGCAACAATCGATTCGGGGGAAACTTTTACATATACACAAGTAAATTTTGAATTGACATTTCCAAGCACTACGGGAATTGACGGAAAAAAATTTTTAATCGCGAAATATTCCCTCGCCTACTACCCCTTTGTTTAAAATTTACAGCAATGAAAAAACACTTCCTGAAGTAGTTCCGCGGTACCAGATTATTCATATGAAGTCTGAAGTTGACTTTAAAATTCGTTTAGACTATTTTAGGTTAATCGAAAGCATGGACAAATTTATTTCAAAAGTGGAAAGTCTTAAGATGCTCTTCAATCAGTAGATCTATGAATGAAAGGATGATTATGATTAATGATTTAAAATCACTTTAAACGGATTTGCTTCCAAGATTAACATATATGCCAGGACTGTCATCTACTTAATTTGGTGAACCACGTGAACAAAATAACCTTCAATCTTTTCACATTTTTGAATTATTAACTCATGATTTGGTGATATTTATGTGATTAAATAAAGTAATCAGTGAAAGAATATGAGGTGGTTAATTCATATTTACTATTTTTCGATGTTTGAAAGGAACAAATAATTATTTGTCCCATAACACTATGAATTTTCAATTGAAATTCCAGGCGTGTATTTTCAAAAGACTAACGTCTTCCTGTGAAAAAATTAACTGTAGCCTAAGGGTTTCCGTTTTATTAATGATAAATTATATAAAAGTGGTGAAAATCTACTTTCTGGAACCATTAATTGAAGAGATCGGAAATTTTAGTGACCACCAATTGATTGAGAGAGAAATTAGTATTTTTTGCAGTTCCGGCTCAAAATTCGCAGACTTCAGAGCCTTTGAAGCATTCTGGCTGCCGGACGCAATGGATATTCAGATGAGTTAAGGCTCTTTCAAGCCATTTTTGGAAAACTTTGTATTAGGACCTGTAACCGCTATTCCTACTACTTCATTTTTTTTCACCCATCGGTATAGTGAGTGAGCATCCTTTTTGTAACAGAGACTTTTAGCTAACCCCTGTACAGTATTCGGTCTCCGGAGGGGTATTCTGTCGATATTTGCTATTTTGTTCGTTGTAGGTGACATTCACATTTGTATTGAAAAACTGTCAGTCGGAGTAGATGGAGAAACAAAATTTTCCGGTACTTTATTTTGAATTCCTCCGTCCCGGTCTAATATGTCTTGAATAGAGGGAAGTCTGTACTTGTTCACAGGCGATAAACTTCCCAAGTAAAAGTGTGAAATCAACAACAGAAAAGCAAGAAGATATCCGTTGTTTATTTTATACGAGCAAGAGGAAACACACAACAGCATTTCGTAATTACAACTGAATGTCTGGACGTGTCTCGAGCTGCTGGAATTCCAGGGATAAAGGGAGGCAAAAGTAAAGGACCATGAAATAGAAGGAGAAAGGGGTAAGAACAAACTCGTGCATACCAACTTGTATACAGAACACTTGACATAGAGAAATGGATACATTCATCCGGTGATATTAAGGTTTTACTATAAGACATCAGGAATTCCTCAGGATTGTTTATTAACTGAGCCTATTTCAGGAGCGTCCATCATAACAGAACAATATTTATCACAAAAAAATTAATTCTAATTGTTCTGGAAAGGATACAATGTGTTAAGAACCACACGAGCAATAGGTCAATATTAAATTTCTCGTTAATGAAAAAACAAACTCCGACTGAGTGCTGTGAGTTATTGGAAAAGGATTATGGTAGCAATTTTTGTGGACCAAGAGGGCACCAAAGATGACCTGTTCCGTGCAGGCTGAATGAACTGACAGTAAGATTTCACGTAACAAATTTAAACATGGAGAAGTCTGTGCCAAGTTGGTTCCAAAAAATTTGATCCCTGACCAAATGCTCGTCCGTCAATAGATCTGCTCAGATTTTCTTGAGAGGTTAGAATTGCCTGACTTATGGAAGAGTCATGAATCTTGTAACAGTCAAACGCGCTGTCTATGAAGCAAACAGCTAAAGACACTATAGTACTCGAACTCGCGAAGTGCTCGCATAACTTAGCATTCTATGACTACTTCCTATTTTTGAACATTAAGTCTGCTTTTGAAAGAAACCTGGTGAAAAAGGTGCGCGACAAACATAGAAGCTCTCACAAAAAAAAAGACTGTCGAATGAAAAGATTGGATGAAATTTTGAATGTGAGATAATTTTGTTTCATTACTTTCTTATTATATCAATATACGCCACTGTTATTCGATTTTGGTGATAGCATTGTATCTTGAATAGACGAGCGTGCGTTTTATTGAATAGAAGACATCCTTCCAGAGATCCTTAACGTTCCATTATTTTCTCTATGGCAGAGCAAATATACGGCTGTTTATACAGGAGAGCTGTCGAGTCTTAAAGGCCATTTATTAAAACAATGTTTCACTTAAGCGTCAATTCCCTAATTTTATTGGAAAAATAAGCAATAAAGAGAAGGCTTTTGTTTTATTTATTTTCTTTGATGATGTTTACTTTTGAGACAAATTTTTATCCCCATTAATAATTCCGTGGAAGTTTTTTGAAGCCCTTCATTAGTATTTTTATCGGACTTATATTTCTGCTGATTCGACTTTTATTACTGTTAGATTATTATGATAATAAATTTATTCATCTTTTCAGATTATATGGTATATTATACAGTGCTATTCAGTCCCCTCTCCCCTCTCCCCCTCGTATCTTTTGAACGGCTACACTTACATCAATAAAATTTGAAGAGTGAAAATAAAGTGTTTTAAACTTCTCTACGAATGGTAACAGGTGACGTAATAGTAATAGATGACGTCACAGTGCCACTCTGGCCAATAATTTTAAATAGGACCTTATGGCAAGTTATATATCGTTTGAAAGGCATTGACATTGGCTACATACATATTAATACATACATATTAATAAATTAAATAAATACCAAAATTATTGAAATTATTTTCGAATAATTAAGACCCATAAAGCATTTCGGTTGACAAATAATTGAGTGAGTACATACACACATTCGTCAATACAATGTAGAAGATGTATGCATGAAATACTTATGCTTGCATAAAATACCTACCCAAAAGTTGGTGCTAGCTTTTGGACTATCTTGTAGGATAGCGTTCTTAGATTAGTGTTTCAAGCAAATCTCAAAAAACCGCTATCTACAAACTTCAAACCAGCTAGATTAACCACTCAAATTGTTAAATAGATACGGATGGCAATTTGATTCAATTCAAGATACTTTATATATTGGGGTGCGGAGAAGTATGGCACCGAGGCGTTATCTACAAAATGAATGAATCCTGTATAATTGAATATTAGTTACGCGCGAAAGTTTTTATGGTGAATAATTTGCCGAAGCTTTCCCCAAGGACACCAAACAACTACAGGTACTTACTACGTTAGTTTCTATTTCCTTGGGAGTCAACATGAACATAGCAGAGCAATTCAACATTAATGTCTTTGTGTATGATTTGTGTGAGGCAGCGCACGGACGTGTTGTGGATTACAACATTTTCTCCTAGCTCTCGCTACACAACAAAATGACAAATGATTTGTGCAAACAAACACTGAAATTGCTTTGTAGGATAATATTAAATTGGGACCGTGCCAAATGAAATAACGGGATTGAATGACAAATTATAATTGCTATAATTCGGGATTGAAAATTTAAGGTTATGAACCGTGTCGGTATTTTGGAAAAGCGACGGGAAGATGAAGGAAATATTTTCGACCAAAGTTATTAGATAACTTAGAAAGTACAGCTGAATGAAATTGAGAAAGAATCCGAACAAAACAGGACAAAAATGATAAATGGATATCCATACTTGAATTCACGGAATTAGGATGTTAGGAAATGGGAAAACACCAGGAAGCGATGAAATAACTGAAGAAATTATCAAAAATATGGCGGAAAGTAGGAAAAAGTCACGAAATAATGTCTTTATATACAAAATAGGTGATAGAAGGACTAACATTGCTCTGTACAAACATGAAAATATTGGAAAAGATATTGGACTGGAAAACTAGAAAAGTCATGGACACACAAGGTGATGTTTTAATGATGAAACAGGAGATAGAAATGTACACAAGATGAATAAAATAAATATTGCGTATTCATAGATTTATAAAAGGAATTTGATATAATATCAAGGAGAATAATGGAAAATATTGGGAAAAAAAGTGTGAATGATATAATGGAAAAAATACAGGGTGTCCCACGACGAGTTAAAACTATCTGTATATGCCAAAATACTTATAGTAAAATCATGAAAGTTTCTACGTTCGGGTTTTCGAATACGATCTTTTCAACTAAAATATTCTCAAATATGGCAGACTCTCTGTTCTACCGGAAGTCGACTGCAACTTTGTTATTTTCAATAGAACACCCAGTATATTGATACATTTTTGAGATCTACGTGAAATTTTAGTATAGTTTTGTCGGAAACCTTTTTCCAAAAAATGCATACTTTTTGAGTTATAGATTTTTTTGTAAAAAATTTGACCGTCGAAGACCCTTGTAAATTATTTTTTTACGAGGATACCCCTGAAGATATGAAAATGGTTCCTGTTCGGTAGCTTTAAGCAAAGTCAGGCGTATTTGAATCCATGTTGAAAAATTTTTCATTTCATACAGGGTGTGTATGAAAAGTGTTCAAAGTTTAACTTCATAAATATCAAATTTCTTTATTTTCATAAATAAAACCACCCGGTTTTTTCCATTTTAATGCATTCAGGGGTGAAAAATAAGGCAAATTCATGTATACTTTCCCATACCTCAACTTTACTGTTATCCAGATATTGAATGTTTTCTGTAAAATTTGAGAGATGCAGGTGTGGTTTAAATTTTATTTTGACCCGTTGATACAAGCACTGAGTAATGAAAAAGATTATGTGAATTTGCTTTTAATACATGGTAAATATGGCAAAGTTGTTACAAGAACATATTATGTGCTTTATTTGCAGTAAGATATCCTGCATCTCTAAAAGTTTACAGAAAACATTCAATATCTGGACAACGGTGAGGTTTAGGTATGGGAAAGTATATATGAATTTGCCTTATTTTTCACCACTGAATGCATGAAAATAGAGAAAACCGTTTTTACAAAAACATTAATAAATCATAAAATATGCATTTTGCGAAAAAGTTTTTCAGACAGAAGTATACTAAAATTTTACATAGATTTTAAAAATGTATTAATATACAGGGTGT
>CAJUYG010007362.1:0-11003 GCA_910591675.1 Galerucella calmariensis | reverse complement strand
AATATTAATATTTCGATTTTTCAAATCATAGGAAATGGTATTTAAATTAATACCATTGACATTCACAAAACTCAATAAGGTTGAACTTCCATCAAAATACAAATTAGTATGTTTTTCTCATTTCCATGATAACGCAAGGTATAAGTAATCACGAATTCAACCATTTGACATTTAGTTCTTATTTCCATCTATGATTTCCATTTCTTGTTGTTGTAGTAGTTATAGACCAGTATTTACAATTGCAAAGTGCACCAATAAAAAAAATAGCGTAAAGTATTCGTGGATAACTGATCTTTAAAACACTTGCTCTATTTTGAGCACTCCGGCTTCGCCGTCGTGCTCGAAAAATCGCGCGTGTCTTAAAGACCTTAATATCCACTTATACTTTAATATACTATTTTCTTTATATCTTCTGTAAGTTCCTTGAGGCATTATTTATAATTTTTGCTCTTATTTCTTGGAAATTAAACCACAATAATGTTTTTTATTTTTTTATTTCGACGTTTCGGTAGCGTTCCAGCTACCTTTGTCAAGATTAACTAATAATAAAATAATTGTTGGTCCCTATCTGACACAATGAAAAAAATATGGCAACTAGACAATCAATAATATTTTTTTAGTTATTTCAAAAAAAATATAACGGTAGTTAGAATTTGTTTATAACAAATTGTTAAGTTAACAAACAATTAAATTATTGATAAAATTTTTTTTTCATTTACCTATGAAGAAATGCCAATTATGATTTCTAAAGAGAAAATCATTTCCTAATTATTTAAACAATCGAAATATAAAAAAAACGGTTATAAGCAATATTAAATTTATTTAAGAAAAAAAATATTTTTTAAAAATCATTATTTTTCCAAGACAACATAATGGTAAAAAAAAACGGTAAAATGGTAAAAAAAACAGGCATAAATTCTTCAAAGTATCTGGACATAATTTATTTAAATGTTTAAATTCATATTTGTTACTATAAAAAAATAATTTTCTGTAGTACGCCGTGCTTAGCGGCAGAGCACCCATGCCATAATCGCTGCGCGGAGCCCTATTTTCAGCGTTAAATTAAAACTTTTAATAATAGAGGTAGAGTTCCGGGAGATGGAACTTTTTTTGGGAAATTTTCTCCTCTTTAAGGACCTTTTTTCCAAATATCGTGAATATTGATAGTTTACGAGTTATCAACAAAAGCCTAAATACCTCTTTTTTTCATATTATTTTGTTAATAACAATTGCAATTTTCTACGTGCAGTAAAATCCTCAAAACTCATTTTTCTAGAGGTCATTCCGAATCCAATGAGCTATTGCTCATATTTTTAGGAGTTTTATCTCTATTTTTCACGTTTTAAACTTGTAAAGACAGTAAAGGGGCACGATAGATCTTTTATATTTATATTATATATTTCTTACTGTTCCCAGTGCAACTGTAAAGGTGGATTCATGCAAGAAGAAATTAAAACTAAGAATAATTTAAAACTAAAACTAAGGAGGTAAAACCATGTTATTTGTTAATTTAAATCACAATTTCTTAATTTCTTGCATGAGAATGTGCCTGTAATGAAGATGTTCATGCAAGAAACTAAGAAATTGAGATTCAAATTAAGAAATAATGGTTTTATCTTCTTAGTTTTAGTTTTAAATTAATCTTAGTTTTAATTTCTTCTTGCATGAATCCACCTTAACCTTGTAGACTTTGTTTAAAAATCATTTTCGTTTGCATATTTAACTTTCTCAATATCTTAAGTTCCATTCTTTTTTATGAAACATGCTGTATCACACACATTGTTAGTATAAAATATACAATATGTCCCTCTAAGTTGGAATCATATGGAAAACTTTTTTATTATTAATTGTAGAAAAAAAGTTATTATCCATAAAAAGTTCTGCATTATCTAAAACCTATAATACAGTCATCAAATATCAAATTTTTCAGTCGTCTACGAGGTTTGTCAAAAAATATTAGTTTCACTCAAGAGTAAAGTACCTTTAAATTTGACAATATCGAAAAATGTGTAATTACATTCATTTAAATTGAAACTTCAAATTATTTTATTTTTTACTAATATTTCTATTTTGAATGAACATTTATTTCTTGTGATTACGAAACATGATAATCTTTTAGATTCTCTATGTTTTTTTGAAACTTTCCATTTAAAACGCGGAATAAGTGCATATTAATTTATTTTGCAAATAATAAAAAACATTCAAACGCTAAGTTATAAAATTAACATTTGGAAACAAACAAATTTAATTTTTACTCATACTAATGCTTCGACAGCAATAATGATGAGATCGATTGGGCCATAGCGGAGCTGGGCTCGATTATTGTGTCGTCTTATAAAAACGAAAAACGAGGAAGAAGGGTAAGGGCCACAATTGGTGGAACAAGTCTCTGGGATCGCTACGGGAACATACCCGGCGCCTATTTAATAGGGCTAGGAAGACAAAGTCGGATCTGGATTGGGAGCAATACCGCCAGAAACGAAATGAGTACAAGAGTGCGGTCAGGTCGGCTCGGAGAGATGCCTGGCGGGCCTTCTGTGAGGATATCGTCTCGGTACCTCAAATGTCAAGGCTACGTCGGATCTTAACGAAATCACCGGACAGCGCTCTAGGCTGCATGGAAGTCGCACCGGGTGTTTTCACCGCAACCCCGGTGGATACCTTGCTGCATCTACTAGAGACACACTTCCCCGGTTGTGAGAGAATCGAGCGGGAGTGTCCTGACATGGGATATGTGGGTATACAGCGACCATGTAAAGAGGACTTTCTTCTTGCAAAAGAAATAGTCACATACGAGCGGAGTACTTGGGCGATACGGTCATTCAGACCATACAAGTCTCCGGGGAAAGACCAAATCTTCCCGGCTTTGCTTCAACAAGGCTGGGAGGCCGTTGGCACAATTCTGGTGCATATCTTCCGGGCCTGTTTGGCACGCAGGTATGTCCCTGAACAGTGGAGGCAGGTGAGAGTCGTCTTCATACCCAAGCCGGGTCGTACCACATATACGGTGGCTAAATCCTTTAGACCTATTAGCCTAACATCCTTTGTGCTGAAAACACTGGAGAGGGTGGCTGATCGGTACATAAAGGAAAAGGTTGGGCTTAGGTATCCTTTGCACAACAACCAACATGCTTTTAGGTGTGGCAAGTCAACTGAAAGTGCCTTACACCAACTGGTAACCCAGGTGGAGAAGGCGCTGGAAAATGATATGATCGCCCTGGGAGCTTTCTTGGATATACAAGGGGCGTTTGACAGCACCCCTGTAGGATCCATGTGTAGTGCTGCGGCAAATCATGGAATAGAGCCAATGATCACTCACTGGCTTGGGGCCATGTTGTGCAACCGTACAGTAGAGGCCACATGGAAAGACCATGTGGCAAAAGTAATCGTCGCTAGAGGATGTCCACAAGGGGGTGTTCTCTCGCCCACATTGTGGAACCTAGCCATTGACGAGCTAATAACCCTTTTAAACGGTGAGGGTTTTCTAACGATTGGGTATGCCGATGATATCGTTGTCCTTGTTGTTGGAAGGCACATTACCGTTCTCAGGGACCTCATGCAAAGGGCTCTGAATAGGGTACATGGGTGGTGTAACGAACACGGACTTGCAGTTAATCTTGCCAAGGCTGAGATAGTTGCTTTCACCAAAAAGAGAGGTATAAGACCTGAGGGTCTAAATCTTGATGGAGTACCACTGCCGGTGGTTGAACAGGTGAAGTATCTAGGAGTGATCCTTGATAAATCACTGACATGGAAGGCTCATCTTGATAGTCGCCTAAGCAAGGTGATAAACACGTATTGGGCCTGTAGGAGAGCCATTGGTCCGAGGTGGGGACTGACCCCCAAAACGATCATATGGTTCTATAGAGTGATTATGCTGCCTATGCTCACGTATGCGGATCTGATCTGGTGGCCGAGGGTAACCTTGGTCACGGCTAGATCGCAACTGGCACGCCTTCAAAGGGTGGTCAGTTTGGGGGCAACTGGTTGCATGAGGACTACACCAACTGTTGCGATGGAAATGATCCTTGGTCTTCGGCCTCTCCACCATGTGATCAAGGCTGAGGCGGGGAGGGCTTTCCTGCGCTTAAAACGGCTGGGATACGTGCGAAGAGGGGAAAAGTGCAGGCACGTCAAGAAGCTCCGGCTCCTGGAAGATATTCCAGTTCTGGCTCGAGCGGCTGATGAATGCCTGCGTAAGAATTACTTCGCTACCCCATACATGGCCATGATCCGGGATAGAGAGTCCTGGGAAAAGAGAGGAATACACAGCCTAATGGGACCGTCTGGTACACAGATGGCTCATGCTCCGGTGATAGAGCAGGGGCTGGAATTTACTCCAGGAACCCAAGAACACAAGTTTGTGTACCATTGGGTGATGGTGTATCTGCGTATCAGGCCGAGATTTATCCTCTCTTGGAATGTGCGCAGACTCCTAACAGGGCACTGCTGTATGAGGAAACACCTCCACAACTTAGGAGTAGAGGAAAGTTCCCTATGTAAGGGTTGCGGCATGACTGACGAAACGTCAGTCCATTTAGAGTGTCCACACTGGGCTGTACTACGCAGGCGAATCTTCGGAGTCCCTGTTATGGCCCCTATGGAGACACAAGCAGACATACATTGAAAAAGGTTGTGGCCTTTATTGAAGGGCTCGGCTTCATGGATGTCTAGGTATCAGGAATGGCACAATGGGCCCGCCTGTGGCCTCAGTGCCGGAACCTTGGCTTGAGTTGTCCAGGACAAGGCTCGCCTGCACATTTAGTAGTAGTAGTAATGCTTCGACATATCCAGCTATTTTTAGTAACATTTTTCGATATTGTCAAATTTAAAGGTACTTTACTCTTGGGTAAAACTAATATTTTTTGACAAACCTCGTATACGACTAAAAAATTTGATAGTTGATGACTGTATTATGGGTTTTAGATAATACAGAACTTTTTATGAAGAATAAGTTTTCGTCCTAAAATTAATAATAAAAAAGTTTTCCATATGATTCCAACTTAAGGGGACATATTGTATA
The DNA here is from genome assembly GCA_910591675.1 of Galerucella calmariensis. Classification (NCBI taxonomy): domain Eukaryota; kingdom Metazoa; phylum Arthropoda; class Insecta; order Coleoptera; family Chrysomelidae; genus Galerucella; species Galerucella calmariensis. Next base: position 5,980 of record CAJUYG010007362.1, on the reverse strand, counting down.
TATTTAGAAACAACTAATTTGCATGAGAAAAATAACTGGTTTGGAATGTATTTGCGCTAGTATATTATAAAAAATAAACACAATTGCATTAAGTTGCAATACAATTTGTATTATTTTAAAGTAGTTGGGTTTTTTTATAAGATTCTTCAAATGCCAATATAGATAATTAAAATAACAAATATTTTTGTAAGACGTCAAGAACTTAAAAGTACCTACATGTGCCAGATAACTCCCGCTAATTACAATATAATTTCCAAATATTAAGGTTGACGTTTCAAGGTGTTTGAGAAATAGAAATAGAGAAATAGAAAGGAACAAGGATTAATATTCATCGATTAGTTACAGGATGTCGTTTCTTCCTTGTTGCATTACTTGAGCACACCCATATACGTTTTTTGTAAATAGTTAGCTAATTTCCACATTAGACTTTGTTAACACACTGAACAAAATCCACATTCCATTCTTACTGATGAAGGTGAAGTCTCAAAGAAAATAACGATTCAAATGTATTTAAAGGGGTCCCTTTGCCGGCACCACCTCAGCCTCCTTTGCTTATTGTGGAGTTCTGACTACAACCTATTCAGCCAATCCGTTCCCTGTATTAGCTCATACAGGTTCTTTGCTGGTTGGCTGTAGAAGTATTCTGGAGTCATTTGGGTTCTGCCATACGGTTTCTGTCTTCTGTGGTCTAGCGACTCACAGTTGCATAGTATATGCAGTTCTGTTTCGGTATCCTTTTTGCATCTTCTGCACAATTATTCTTCTTTCTCTTTCAAGTAGTTTTTCTCATATTTTCCTTGTCGTACTTGTGTAAATCGTATGGCTCGAATAGACTTTTCGCAATCTGTATGTTCTGAGAAACATTATTGAGCCGATAATTATCTCGATTAGATATACGTCAAATTACTCAAGGTCGTAGAAAAGTATAGGGCATCACTCGTCTGTGAATCCGAAGTTTGACTTCACATACTTGTGACACAATCGACACTCCGTATTTTGTTGCGCTTGCATAACGTAGAAAGATTTAACGCCCATCCCCAATCAATTTAGTGCCGAAGTTAGTGCCGAAGTGACACTTCGGCACGCGTGCTAAGACAATGAAGTTTAATGGTTTAAACGTAAGTATAATCAATTCAATTTCGTGCTGACATGCGCGCCAATTTGGAAGTGCAAGCTTGCAAGCTGTAAGCTTTTTCGGTGCGTGCCGAATTGTGTCATGCGCATTTTATCATGGAGAAAATAATTTACGTAACCTAACCCTATTTTATTCTATTATTTTTGTGAACAAACATACATTATTTTCTTAATTGCAGAATTCGCTTTGCTCATTCTGCAAACCTTCACATGCGTGCCTTAAAAATGTACTTTTAACACTTATATCATAAATAACTATTATATCATTGTTTAATTAGTTGTCTTTGATAAGTAGTTAGTACCCAAGTATGGAGCGGAATATTATTAGTATTAGAACTAAAGGAGAGCAATCATTGTTAAGCAATTTATTTCTTTTATAGTTTGCTATAGGTATGTACATTATAGCAAAAACTTATAATTGATTGTATTATTTTTATCGACAATTTCTGAATAGTTTTATTTATAGGATTATTAACAGGTAAAACTGCACAATTTATCAATTACCTCAATAATGGTACAATATATGTTTTACTCTTAATGTTAGTTTATTTAACGTGTTTTGTAACAAAATAGGAATACTGCTTTGGGCTCGTCCTGTTTGTATTCCAATTATATAAATAAATAAAAATGAACAAAGAAAATGCGCATGTGCGATCACAATCAGGCTGAATGATCACGCACGCGTGCTGAAGTGCCACATCGCTAGCAGATTGATTGAGGATGTAGCTTTATGATTCTGGCTTGTAATTAGAAGGGTCAACACATCACTTATACACCGATTGCGGCGTATTTGCAGTACAATGTAGATATCATCCGTCCAGAAGCTCTAAGAGCATGTTCAAGGACCTAACCCCAAACCAAAATTCTATATTGACAATAAAATGATCTCGGTTTTGTAGTTATTTACCTATAATTACAGTTTCTTGTAAAAAGTGACCGCTCACTAAAAAGCAACAACTACTTCTCGGGCTATATGCCCCGACAGACATTGAATTACACTTCCAAGTTAAACGGGGTTGATTTTTGGACTAACTTTATTTGTTGCAGTGACATATTATCGAAAGTAATTGCACAAGTGCATCAAAATTACCGATAATTTTGCATGACAGTGTGTTGTCTAAAAACTGCATGAGTTCATTTTCATATTTTGGAGAAAGAGTCAGACACCGAAGGTGGATGGATCTCTTAACAAAATATGAAAATGACCGAATGTAGTTTTTCCAAGAATGCGAATGCTAAATGCTAAATTATCTGGTTATTTTGATGCACGAGTGTCATTCGGGTGAATATTTCCCGAATACAAATATTGGTTTAAATATTAAATTCCTATTTCCTTTTTTTAATACAAAATATCCATTTTAAAACATGCTGTTAGGTGCAAACAAAATAAAACGACCCAAAAATACGATTTTTTCATAACTATTTGATTTGTGTTGTTTCATCCCATGAATATTTTTTTCAGCACAAAAGCTTATAAACTGTCGCCACACGCATTGTCTGTTGTGTTTGGTGTTCTTTGGTTCGCTTTCCATCACTTTATTTTCTATAATTCCTAATGAATCACATCCGAAACGAGACATTCAAAAAATATTTTTTCCACAAACGTCAAAAAATGACAAGGTTCGCGCATTAACAACAATATGCGAAGTGACCCTTTTTTCATTTTCCTTCGTTACCATGACACCGTGCGCGAAGTAGTGTGCGAAATACTTACTTCGCACACTGCATGTAAACTATATGGGATTTTTATATTTTAAACTTTATGTTCCTCAATCAAGCAAAAATCCAAGAAATCATTTATTTATTAATGTATAACAATAATTAAGGCTTTCAAATTGTGAGAAAATTTAACCCTACCTAATTTTATTTATTATTTACAATGTTCAATACTATTTTTCATATTAAGCTAAGCATGTTACTTATTTTAGAACAATATTTGTGACGTTTGTAGAAAAAATTTTGTTTGCATCTCATGCGCGAAATACTTTGGTGATCTCGACTATTTTTTTTAACTCGGCTGCGCCTCGTAAATAAAAATCAGTTCTCGATTACCAAAGTAGCATTTCGCGCACTAGATACAAAAATAACTATTTTGACTCTACTGATTTTGTTGGAACTTTAGTTCTTTACGTCAGGTTATGTTTGAGCGACCAGGGGTCGCGACGCAAAAGATCTGACCGTTACGCGTTACGTTACGCTACGTTATGTTACGTTGCTTCGTTATGTGCCTTGCTTGCGTGCTTGTGCTCTCTCCTTAGACTCTCTCTTTACGAAGCAGCAATTCATATGATCCGGCCGGGATTCGAACCCGGGCTGCCCGCGTGGAATGCGAGCATTCTACCACTGAACCACCGATGTTATATTAAAATTCTATGCAAAGCTGGTATTTGCAGTGCTGGTGATCTACTTGAATTAGTTCGGATAAATTTTTACCATTATTTCCATAATTATTTTTGCGCGATTGATCTTTTTTGTTCATTTCGAAGAAATTTAAATTATTTTATTCGGAATTTATTTCAATATGATCGCGCAAAAAATGGTGTAAGCATCTCGAACGTTAGGGGTAATTACAACGTTTGCATGTAGATTCCTCTCGTAAAATTGGACAAAATGATTTGAGGATTTAGGGGTCTAGCACATTTACTTTTCGAAATACAGGGTGTTGAAATTTAGAAAAAAAGGAATGTTTTAATTCGATAACTTTAAAATGGATATGGACAATCCACACGAGTCGAACAGCATATTTTTTCTACGACCCACTTAAGAAAAAAATCTAGAAAATAAAAATTTCTATAAACTGTAATGTAACTTCAAATTGAAAATTTAACAATTCAATTTCATGTTTCCACTAATTTTTTTGTGGTAAACGTACAGTTCTTGAATGTCCAATTTGTATAATGATACGGTTTCCCTTTTTAAATATACGATGTTGTTATAAGTAGATGTTGCCAGTCGGACTCCCTCATGAAGGGTACCGTACCATTATCTATAATAATGAATATTCTGCTAAATATTTCAAACGTCTACCTGTTGTCGTTATTAATATCAAGCAGAATAATTATTTAAAAATAAAATTAACAATAAAAAAATCTTCTTCACGGGGTATCGAACCCAGGTCTACCGCGTGAGAGTCTGGTTTGCTTACTATTCGGCCACCGAGGCACATGCAAATTGTTTATCTATAACGTCAAATGTATTACATAATTTTTGCTTAAAAGGAACTAAAGTTCCTACCGTGTGTCCCGCGACACGTTCTACCTTTTTTTTAATTCTCATGGATCTTTCGGTTTCTACAGTGCAATTACCGCTGTAATCAATCGATAATTGCACTCCTCTCATGGAATTTTTTACACATGGGGAAAATATTCAGATAAAGCGCCAAAAAAATCAAACAAATGCGAAGAAATCGAAAAAAGGTTTCATTAAATACAAAATTGTTGAATATACTGTTTGGCTCCCAATTTGTTGGAATCTTATTATATTAATTCCACTATTTAATAAATAGATAATATACACTGCTCTCCTAAAAGAACTTTTTATGGAAATCAAGGGTTCAGTTTTCCCAATCATGTAACGACCCAAAAATACTGTGGTATGCATAAAGGCAATGCATTTAACAGTATATACATATATTTTCCTTAATTTCTAATGTTTTTCTTAGAAACTCACCTGAATAATATTTTTTATACACTGAAACACTAGCACACCTCGTACGTCGAAACCAAATTAAAAGTCGACACCGACAATCGGTGACACAATCGCAACGTCTGTGAGTCTCCTATGTAAAAATTAATACACTGCGAAATTTTTGCAGGTCAGTGAAACTGAGAAATCCCCATACGAAGGTTTTCAAACTCGTTTCAAGTTTCAATGAAATCGCATTGTATAGCGTTGAACGAATTTCCCAATAGTTGGACAAGAAGAATCTTTGAAATACCGAATGGGTGCAGTTATACTCCTATTATTACGGATTAAACTCACTCACGTGGTGCATAATTTTTATTTAATAGAGGCTATGATTCCTAATAGTTTATCAGGGTCGTATCAGCAATATACAACCTATACTTATTTTCCATCTTAAACAACACTTTTGCTATAGATTGTAACAATAGAATATCTACCGCGGAGTTGGTAATTTGGTCCCCAAAGATGACGTCACGAAATTTCAAAAGGTAATTTGGTCCCCATGGCTGACAGGTATAAATTCCCTACAAGTAATTTCGTCCCCGCAATCAGGTATATGCTTTCGGTTCAAAGAAGAAATAAAATCAAAACATGAAAATAGTTTAAAGGTTTTAATTTCAACTCTATGGTATGAACATATAAATAATTTTTACACAAATGAGAATTTCAAAATTTTACACATTTAAATGAAATACATGTTAAAAAATGAGTTCTATCTATTTCAGAGTTTTTGTATTTTTCTATAAGATTATCAATAAATTGTTGACGATTTCTAATTTTAGGGTCTCTTACATTATGTTTCAAATGACAGCTTTGCAACTTGATATAAGTTTCGATATGGAATTCATTTAATTTCTCAAGAAATGTTATTATATTTGGATGTTCTTTGTAAAATGAATCGTTAAAAGTTCTGTGAAAAGCTTCGCAAGCGTTTGTTGTTCGCGTGAGATCAGACGAATTTTTGGCCCAAATTGTCGGTGGAAAAAGAGATTCTTCATCAACATAATTCTCGATTAGATAATCAGCGTACTTCTCCAATCTCATGTCATTTGGTCTATTTTCGAATAGTTCGAACGCAACGCAATCACCCACTTCATTAGGATCTAAATAAGTAAGACCAAAAGTCAAGTGCAACCACCGACCAATATCACTGCTCGCATCG
>CAJUYG010007360.1:0-10355 GCA_910591675.1 Galerucella calmariensis | reverse complement strand
GAAAAGGAAAAGGAAAAGGAAAAGGAAAAGGAAAAGGAAAAGGAAAATGAGAAGGAGAAGGAGAAGGAGAAGGAGAAGGAGAAGGAGAAGGAGAAGGAGAAGGAGAAGGAGAAGGAGAAGGAGAAGGAGAAGGAGAAGGAGAAGGAGAAGGAGAAGGAGAAGGAGAAGGAGAAGGAGAAGGAGAAGGAGGAAAAGGAAAAGGATTTACATTGTTGTTACCTACTGTTATAATTTGATTGTTTTCCAAAATTGATCTTTACTAAATTTTCACATACGTCGTTAATAGTATATTATGATATTAGGAAAATGAGCGATACTTAATTTATGAGCTCATTTGAGGCTCGATTGTATGGAAGTCAATTTGAGCATCTTATAATAGTATATTAAGTACCAAGTGTCAAAAAACGTTACTTTAGTCACGAGTTTTCTGAGTGACTAAAGATGTTTTTGAGACAAGGTGCTTCTTTTACTTCTTATATGCCCACAGGAAAAAAAACATAATTATATTATATTATTTTAATTATATTCCCAAAATGGAAGACAATGACTGCAGGGTCATTGAAAAGTCAAATGACACAGAGCTACAAAATTATCACGGAACAGTAAATATAAATTACAAAAGATACACTTGATGTGATGTTTAAGGAACAAAAGAAAAATGAGATGTGGCTTTTCGCACAAAGTTACGTTTTGCGAATGTCAAACCCGTGTTTTAGATGCGGTTTTAGTGACAGAAGTAGAAAAAATAATTTAGTATTGTTTTGTTGATTTGTTACGAATTAACATGTTACTATTAGTAAACTGTAATTATCCGTAACTCCCAACTGATTGACTTTTCACTTATATATTACACATTTTTGTAAACCTCTTGAAATTATAACGTCTACATGTGAGGAAAAAGTCGTCCCCCTTTATATGATTTTTGACGTGTTTTTTTATTTTTTTTCATAAAAGTAACGCCTTTATAATTATGTTGAGTGGAAAGTGTTTTCATTGAAATACTCTGATTTTCACAGCTTGCACTGCACATTTTAGGAGTCTAGGATAATTTCACTATACGTATGAACAGACTTTATTTACTTTTTCAATTTCTTAATGGCTATTTTCCTAACGAGGTGATATTCTTTTCAAGTTGATTTGCCAACTAATTTATATTTTTATTATATGTTTTGTCACACTTAAAAACATTTCATCATTTAAAAACTTGTAATTAAATTTCAATTTGTCCAACAGTTGTAGAGTTAATTACGAGTATTTTTGTATTAATGAATGTTTTTAAAAATGATTATTTTTAATAATGGAAATAAATATTCTTCCCATCAGTTTATTTTTATTCGCATACCCTAAAAATGATTCAATAATAAGCTGTACGTATTATCAAAAGGAAATGTGATAAATATTATATATAACACAAATTGATAAACAAATTCCCCTGATAAATAATAATATATTTTTGTTAATTCAAGGTAATGCTCCAATACGAACTTTGAACTGTCAATAATATGTTTGATGATCAAATTTACATTGTGCAATTTTTTTTCTAACTAAATCTGATAAAAGTGACGCCAATCAACTTAATTTCAAAACAATAGTACTCAGGTAAACACCATGCTGCTAATCGTTAGTCTACATCAATTTCCAATTTTTTTAAATTAAATACAGCTTGGAAAATTTTTAAGATGTCTAGTGTAATATGATCCCCAGTAGAAATTGATGGGAATTCTTCAAGCCTTTCATTTTCATATTTATAATATAAATACTTTTTTATACATCCTGTCCTTCGCAAATTTTCTTTAAGCATAATTATAATAAAAATAGAGAAAAATATCTTTCTACCTTGAAGAGAGCTGCCATTGCTTATAGCTTCTATTTTAATAATTTTTAATGATCGGAATGCTTGTACATTTTCTGCAGCTCTTAAATGTGTGTATGGGATTATAGAGATTTGAAATTACACACAAAAGTACTATTTTTTTATTTTATTTTCTAATTTTACATGAAATTTTAGATTAAATTTGTGCGCAATGTCCTATATCAAAAATGAAGTATTTCCGAGATATTTCGATTTTTCTCAAAATTTTGGAAAAATCCTGGTCCACATTGTATAACGATTTCCCTATCAATAACGAAGCTATTGACATGAAATTGTCACTAAATTGTCGCTCAGTATATCATATAGTCTAAATTTATAAAAAAAGTATTATTACAGTTTCCTGTAATATTGTCATATTTAATAAAGCCCAGTTATCAATAGCTTGTGTACCACAGTGATAAACAAATCTCCCTCTTCTCGATTAACTTCACACAGTACTGACTGCTTTTCAATCCTACCTGAAAGAAAATACTAACCTCAATCTTCGAATCAAATCCGCAGATGAATTGGACAGTGCATCTCAATATTTCACCAAACTAGTGCAAAAAGCTGCCTGGCTATCTACGCCACAAAACAAATATAATCCGACGACTACCGTTAACACGCCTCTCCACATTCGTCAGCTTATTGCTGAAAAACGCAGGGCAAGAAGAATCTGGCAAAGATCTAGAAACGTTATAGACCAGCATATTTACAACAGATCAAATAGGCAACTAAAATCAGCAATCAGAGACGTGAACAGCTTTGAGCAATTCGTCTCAAACCTATCACCAAATGACCAGACACTATGGAGGGCAACGAAGAAACTCAAGCGGCCGTATACCATCGTACCTCCCATTCGTAAACCAAACGGCGAATGAAAAAAAAGCGGAAACCTACTACGCTGCACATCTAACCAACGATTTCCAAACGGAGCCGGAAGATCCTGATGATGAAGTGGAAGAGCTCATCAATGCACCCTGCCAAATGTCTCTTCCTATCAAAAGCTTCACTCCTACAGAAGTGAAGAGCGAAATATGTAAACTCAATGTAAGAAAAGCTCCAAGATACGACCTATTCACCGGCCAAATACTAAAACAACTCCCTCGTAAGGCTGTTACTCTCCTCACTATAATTTTCAATCGAAAGTTAAGTTTATCCTACTTTCCCATAGTTTGGGAATTTGCTGTAATCATCATGATACGCAAGCCAGGAAAACCATACAACGAAACTACATCCTATAGACCCATCAGCTTGCTCCCAACAATAAGCAAAGTCTTCGAAAGATTAGTACTGCAGAGAATTCACACAGACCATAATCTCCAAACACTACTGCCAAAACACCAGTTCGGCTTCCGCGAAGACCATTCAACCACTCAACAAGTCCATCGAATAGTTAACCAAATATCTGCTTGATGCTATGCTGCTTGAAATATGCTGCTTGAAAAACAATAATTCTTGATTTCGACTGATTAATTTATATTAAGCTATTTTTTTTTGTATTCTACATTTAATTTATAATGTTAAATGAAATTTTTGTTCATATTTTGTAACCCTTGAAGGTTAAGAGTTAAAGAGTAGCTTCTAGCTAATCTTCGCCTTCTTGGGGCAAATGTGTTGTACATTTGTTAATAAAGACATTCATTCATTCATTCATATCACAATGTCTTGAAGAAAAGAAATATTGCAGCGCTGTGTTCCTAGATATCTCCCAAGCGTTTAATAAAGTTTGGCATAGAGTCTTGCTCTACAAACTGAAAAATGCATTATCTAGTAAATATTTCCTTCTACTTAAATCTTATCTCGCCGACATTTCTCCGTCAAATTCGATAGCCAGCAGCATATGCCCCATAAAATCTGGAGTTCCACAAGGCAGTGTTCTAGGTCCGCTGCTCTTCCTACTGTATACGTCCGATATACCCGAAATCAACAATACCACAATTGCTTCCTTTGCCGACGATGTGGCGCTACTTTCAGTAGACGAAGACCCTACAACAGCATCTCAAAATATGCAAAACCACCTCAACTTACTCAATAAATGGTATACACAATGGCGAACTAAAATAAACAAAACAAAATCAGTCCAAGTAACATTTACCACGCGTCACAACACATGCCCACCTGTAAGGATGGATAACGTATGTATACCTACAGCAACAGAGACCAAATATCTTGGCATCCATCTGGACCAACGTCTGACATGGAAAAAACACATAAAAATGAAAAGACAACAGCTTGACATTAAGTTCCGACAAATGTACTGGCTACTAGGTCGACGATCAAAACTCTTACTCCATAATAAAATCCTGCTTTACAAAACGATGCTTAAACCTATCTGGACTTATGGACTCCATCTATGGGGGTGCGCAAAACCAACGTCGCTTAAAATCATCCAAAGATTCCAGTCAAAGCTGCTAAGGTCGATAGCGGATGCACCATGGTATGTCAGTAATCAAACACTGCATGACGACCTAAAGATTCCTTTTATCAGAGATGAAATCCATCAAGCTACGGCGTCATACAAAGAACGAACTGTACATCATACAAATCAGTTAGTAGAAGAGCTTTTCAACAACGGCCCCACCACAAGAAGACTTGCTAGAACCTGGCCCCCAGACCTGCTTGATAATTAAACGGCAATAGAATAAGGTGAAATATCACTGGATATTTCCCTTTCACGTCAAAAACTTTATCTCTCATTTACTTAATACTCCATAAGGATGTAGATTGTAAATTAAGCGAAATATACAAAAAAAAAATTAATAAAGCGCGTTACCAATAGATATCGCAGAATAATAATTATTCTAACGCTTTATATGTATATTCTAAAGATGAACTTTTTTATACCAGTTACATATTATTTAAAACGGTGCCCAAATAGCACAATCAAGATATTTTGGATTTAATTGAGTTTTAAAACAGTTTTATCAAGTTAAATGAAAATATACTGGTAGGGTTTTAAGGTTACCTTGTAAATTACTAATGTCACTTAACAACTGTATAGCCTTTAATGCTGGTCTTGATGTATCTAATAAGATTACATAGTCTTGAAATACTATTTGCCTTATTATGGATTTAAAAGGGATTGGTTTAAGCAGCTTTAAAACTGCTTTTTTTTATTGTGTTATTTAACGTCGGTCTACTAGTGTTCCAACCAGTGGTAGCGTTCTTTAACGAGCTCAACATCCATGGACTCGGGACCTCGGTTTTACGTCTCCTCTGAAAGACATTATACCTCGTGCTCCTTGGTATAATGCCTGCGAGCTGTGATATGCTACTCACCCTAGTAGTCTAAAGTGTTTCGCTGCAGGCTGTACGGGCCCTATACGATGGTTTTCCCTGTCATGGTCACCCATCCAAGTATTAACCATGTCCGACCTTGCTTGACTGTAATTATCGCAGCAAACGCGTTCCACTACAGTGCTGGGTCGTCGCCCAAAACTGCTCTTAAAATAACTATTAAAACCTTCCTTTAAATCTGTTTTATTGGTAAATAAGACACATTAAAACTATCTCATTCAATTCCACTTCCTCAAATGCTGTGATAGAGATATATTATAACTCCACAGTTTAGATTGAATCATTTTGTTTTTTGCTGAGACTAACTGCACTTCGTGTTGTCAACAGTTCTGGATTTATAAATAGGCCGTATAGGCCTCGGTCTAGGGCGGCAGATTTCAGAGGAAGGTCATTTGATTTCAGAGAAAGTGAAACACTGGTTTTCCCATGGTTTTTTCTACATAGAAGCAGAGATAATGAACACCATAAACTATGATGATGTTATAGATGATTTTGCTATTAAAAAGGCCAGTAAAAAATTGTATACCTTGTTTCTTTTTTACGCTCTCTTTCTTAATGACTAATTCATTCGTTTATTTAAAATAGTTATTTTCCTAACAAGTGCGGAAAGTGATACTTTCCCGCACGCGACTGCAGTTGACCCGAACGACGCGAAGCGGAGTTAGGGCAAGCGGTCAAGGACGGGAAAGACACTTTACACATGAGTTAGGAACATTATTTTTTCTACAACCATATATACGAAAAAGTATACCAGCCCATTTTCCAAAAGTTATTTTATTTCAACATACATATACAAAACTTTAACCAAAAACTATTATCTATAATTATTATAAAGTATAAGTAGATGAGGTTGATGAGGTTGGCATCGGTTGCAGGTCACATAAAGATGACGATGAAGGTGCCATTTGTAGATGAAAGAATTTTATTTGATATATTTTTTTTATATCAAACCCGGGTGGTTTGATAGTTGTTTTATGACACTACTTTAAATAATGTACAGGGTTATATCAAAATATCTCCACTCTTTTATATTTTCAAAAAATAAAAAATGCAACAAAAAGCTAGAAAAGGTGTAGATTTTATTTGATGGACTATTTATTCACCTGTTGTAACAATAGTTATAGCTTCCGAAGTAAAAAACTATCTAATAAGGTCAAAATTTGCATAATGACACTTTCAAAACTGAAATGCGTGCGGGAAAGTGGGTTACAACGCACGGTCGTAGAAAAAATAATTTTCTATTTGTAGTGAAGGAGGAGGCCCCATTACTACAATTATTATTTTAGAAAGGTATGTAGGTACATGGGGCGACGGAAATAAAGTGGCCTAGTCTCATAAAAAATATAAATCCGGCACTGGTTGTCAACAATAAAACCAAATTCATCCTCTCTCCTTGTGTGTCTCAAATAAAACCACGTCATTTTGGTATTAGTATCAGTTTATTACAGAACATTTTAATTTAAAATAGGACTGAAAGCAATTAATAAACCTGAGGAAAATATATTAGCAACTGTTTCACAATCTGTCACAGTCTGAACATCAATTATCATTACACAGAGTTTAGGTGTTTGATACAACGCGCCCTATGGAAATAGGACTGAAGGAAGTACTAGTCTATGGAACTTTCCTTAGGAAAGGAGGCAGAATTATGTCTCAGTGAATATTACTCCAATATACAAGTACATACCACAATGGAAAACATAAGCCTTAAAAATATATTAAATGTAAGTGCATTGGCCATTTAGGAAAAGGAATAAAAATAATATGGCGATTTATTTGTAGGTTATGTTTACTTTAAAGCCGAATTTCATGTATCACAAACCATATTAAGAATAAACAGTTTTTTTCGAGGTTTTTTTATTGGTGAACCATTTTACCTATTTAAAGCACGCCTCAGCGTGTTTAAATCGAACTTTAAATAACTCGCGTGTTTTAAAGTTACCGTGGCAACATCAACAACTCGAGAAACGAAGTCTTAATCTATGGTCTAAATCATGTCTAAATGACAATTTTTTTATTATTGATCTGACAGGAGTAGTTTGTAACGTCAAAACTTTTATTCGAACAATATTTAACAATGTTAAATTTATGAATTTAAATGGAAAGTGCCGTTGGTATTGTTTGAAATATTAATATTTCGATTTTTCAAATCTTAGGAAATGGTATTTAAATTAATACTATTGTCATTCACAGAACTCAATAAGGTTGAACTTCCATCAAAATACAAATTAGTTTATGTTTTTCTCATTTCCATGACAACGCAAGGTATACATCATTTACTTACATCACGAATTCAACCATTTGACATTTGGTTCTTATTTCCATCTATGATTTCCAGTAGTAGTAGTTATAGACCAGTATTTATAATTTCAAAGTGCACCAATAAAAAAAATAGCGTAAAGTATTCGTGGATAACTAATCTTTAAAACACTTGCTCTATTTCGCGCGTGTTTCAAAGACCTTAATATCCACCGTCATTTTATTTTCTCGAAACAGTGGAATCCATGACCAATAGAAATATTCAGGCCTCCGTAAAAAAAGAACAAAACAATTAAATAAGATGGTAATTTCGAAATATTTTACTAAACAAATATCTAATGTAATATGTTAAATAAGTTTTCTTCGTTATTTAAATTGTTTAAAACCGTTTCGTGCTATGGTTCATTCAATAGCCTTTTTGGTGTGCGTCATCGATTGTTAATGTCCTTCAAACACATTACCTAGGAAGAAATGGAAAAAAGGCATGTCTGTGATTAATCCTAATCAAAATATCACAATAATGAACCGTTTAAATGTAGTGCAAACGTTAAAAACCCTAATCTTTGACTCAGTAAATTTGATTAGTTAATGTTTAGATTACGCGCAAGCGCAATCTATCAATCGGGAGTTCAAAATACTATGTAGGCGTTCCTTTCATAGCGGCAATGTGTCTTACGCCTTTTTCTACTGTCCCACTGACAGTCATGTCTGTACTTTGTTGTTTACGGTCAATTATTATCTCGATTATTATTTATGAAAAGTGAATATTTATCTTATTGTATATATATTTAAATAATAAAAAAATAGGCATAGATACACGGAAAAACATCAGCATTTTGAAAGTTCTCAAGTATTTTCAGATAGAAAAAGAAGCTGGTAATTATTAATTTCATAGTATTTTCGAATTTGGCTGAATACGATCCTGATGATTTTATTTATCAAATTTTAGATTAGATATATGTCAAAATAGCAAATAAAATAAACGACATACCCAAAACCCGGATATATCTACGTCACAAACTATGACGCACACCAAGAAGGCTATTGAAGGTACTATATAACTAGAGTAATCATCTTCGTTTTTGACAAATTTTTATTCTATTTTGCACCTGTTTAATTACCACCTTCTATTGCAGCAATTATTGTAGAAAACAGTAATCATAAAATAACTGAATGAGGCTAGAACTCTATACAAAAGCATAATGTTTAATATTGAAAAAGGTTATGTCATTGACTTAACCCCTTTCAACATTTAACAGTATTACAGCAGTAACTATAACAATAATTTAGTCACTGATTACAGTATTACAGAATACAACACCAAACGATGCGTCTAGTTGAAGAACGTATAAAATGTCAAAAAGTGACGTTAGATCATTGGTTCATTTATCGAGGATAGCAAGGAAAATGATTGAAGAAGGTATACAAAAATGGCCGCGTAAATCGAAAAACTGCAACTTTACAAGTAAACTTCTAATACCGGTTGTATAAAATATAGTACCTTTTAATGTAAGCATAAAATAATAGGTAGGTATTTTTAAATCACTTTGTCATGTTTTCTGTACGAACTCCTGGGAAACCCTGTACCTATTTCGCTAACAAAAATACTGTGGTGTGTTATTTTCTAAAAAAAGCCAAAAAGAAATATTTTTCCTAAAAAACTATAGATAGGTATCTCTACAATTTTTTTCAACTTTAAAGACGCTATAATTCTTGAGGCATAAAGGTATACTATCTTAATTACTAAATTTATACACTTTTTCTTTCGATGATACTTTATTATAAATAATAGATGATAATTATTTCATTTACTTACAGAATGCCCATTACGAATATGCTCATTATTGTTCCACTTTCCGCGCATTTTCTCTAAAAATTTTCTATTTATTTCTCAACCGATTAAAATATAAATACACAAACACTTTTTACACGTTCACTCTACACTAAGTTTTCGCATTATTATCACGAGACCATCCAACAAAGATCTATTAACATATATATTACATTACAGACTAAATGACATGAGAAATATTTTGCGTTAGTAAGATACAACAATCGTACTTTTACTTGTTGAAATTTTATGCATGTTGTACCGTAGACGCGTTACACTCAACTGGATTTCCGATATTATTGCTAGATCCTCGGAATTCAAACTTTTACTGATAACCTAATGAGGGTTACCTTGTGTGGGTAACGTAAACGTTTAACTGGCTTTGTCAAGATATAATAAGTAATTAATATAAATACGATTTAAAGTGAGTAGAATCATATTTTTTTTAATGCGCGAGGATTATTGTTAAATTGATTTATTTGCTGTTTTTATCGCAAACAGGATATTCAGATTCGTAGTGGATTTAGTGTCAACAATTAAAATAGATTTATAGTCCGGGGAAGTGAGGATATACAATGAAAAAGATTTCCACCAGAGATTTTACTTTTTTGAACGAAAGTATACCTATGTTGTATAAGGGTTGGGCTGATTAAAATCAAGTGATCAAAATCACGATTAAAATCATGATTTAAATAACTTTTTTTCTTTTTTATTCAGAACCAGATAACAACATAATATAAAAGTTTTCTCAAAAATCAGAAGAAGTATCTGCTTAATTCCAAATTCTTGAAATAAACGTAACACCTAAATTTTATTACTGTATATTTTTAGTCTATTCATTTTCGTTATACAATTTAAACAACAACAGGAGTTTTCCGCCTTTTTCTATGCCTAATCTGTTTATAATGTAATGTTTTTCTCAATATCTGATTTAAGGGACGAAATTTTATTTTCGACTTCAGCGGAAATGTCATTTTTCATTGACAAAATATTGGCAGAAATATCGTCCTTCATAGTAGAGACCTTCTCGTCCATATTAGCAGAAATATCGTCCTTCATCGTAGAAATCTTCTCGTCCATGGAGGAAATGTTAGCAGAAATATCGTCCTTCAT
>CAJUYG010007359.1:0-11009 GCA_910591675.1 Galerucella calmariensis | reverse complement strand
TTTACAGTAGAAATTGAACAAAATAAGTCCATAAACTTTCTAGATCTTACAATTTCAAATATAAATATTAGACATGACTTTTCTATATTTCACAAACCATCACATACAGACATTACAATTCATAATAGTTCAGTCCACCCAATCAGTCATAAATTAGCAGCTTTCAATAGTATGATACATAGACTTTTAACAGTCCCATTGAATATTGACAATTACAATAAAGAACTAAATATAATAAAACAAATACCGGTTAATAATAATTACGATCCAAATTTAATTGACAACATCATAAATAAAAAGATACGAAAACATACTCTAGAACAAGTATTTCTGATAAAAACAAAAATAACCAATTTAAAAGCTTAACTTACTTTGGAATACCATCCTTAAAAATAAAATCATTTTTAGAAACTTTAGACTTGAATATTTGCTTCAAAACCGACAACAATTTATCCACATTCATTAAAAACAACAAATCCAAATCTTCAAAACTAAATAAATCAGGAGTTTATAAATTAAAATGTGGTAATGACGACTGTGATGAAATTTATATAGGTAGAACTTTCAGGAATTTTAAAACTAGAATTTCAGAACACAAACGTAGTTATGACAACCAAAAATCAGATTCCAACTATTCAAATCATTTATTAGCAAACCAACACTCTTTCGATTCAAATTTTGAAATTTTGCATATAGAACCTAAATCCTTCAAATTAAATCTTTTAGAAGCCCTAGAGATAAATAAAAACAAATATTCAGATAATCTTCTTAACGACCAACTTGATATTAACAATTCTCCATTATTAAACCTTTTTACCTGTAGGATGGTTGTGAATAATTTTCCAGGTAAACTTGTTAAATACTTTAGTTAATCCCATATTTAGACAAATTCATTTCATTTCCCTGTAAATAGATTATAATTTTATTGTTAAATATCCGTATAATTTAGTATTAAGGCACTGTATAAATTGAAAGTTTCTAATTATACCTCCATTCGTTTGAAAAAAGCTACTGTGTTAGCGAAACGCGTCACTTTAAGTTTAAATATAATGTAGATTTAACAAAATAAAATTGTTTGATTTCATAATTTACTATGGATCTACATCTGTAATGATATTCATTATTTTAGATATTTAGTAATATATATTTCACAATTTCCTCTATCAAGTGCATCGACTTCAGGTGTAGTATTATTGACCTGTGTATACTGTTTAATCAGCAATAAGACTGTTGCTACCTGAAGTACTTTACGCTGATAGATCGATTTTGATATAATGTTTTAGGTTAAATGGATTATTGTAGATTCATTATAATTGGTGCATTCAACTAGTGTAGAAGTAAATAAAATTAGGTTTTATAACAAAATGTGTTTAAATTATTAAAGTCTAATTAAAGAGAAGTTAGTTTATCACATGGCGATCCTACCAGCCGAAAAAATAATAAATAAATAAAATGAGAATATGAGGTTGTGAGAAAATGGGCGGAAATACTTATTCAAAGGAAGAGAAAGAAGAAATTGTTATAGCCCAGTCAGGAAATAGCGGAGGACAGTCAAATAGTCCAAAACAAAATGGAGGTGTTTCCATCAAAGATATATTGGAAATTGGAGTTGTTATTATAGCAGTTGCAGTTGTCATCTGTTATTTATATGGAAAGTGTAAGAAGCGGCTTGAAAGGAAGATCCGAAGAGAAATTACGGCTAGTCAAGAATTGGTATAAAAGTGATGGTTAAAGTGAGAAAATTTACAAAATGTGCGTGAAAGTGTGATGCCGGTTTGCAACGAACTTAAATACTTGCTCGAAGAATTGAGAGTATTTTATAGGAACTTAAATAAAGACCCCGTAGACCCCGTAGATAGAAGGACAAATTTAGAAAAAGTACAACGTAAGTTTATTAAACTAGATAAGCTTAAAGATAATTTCAATGATTTAAAACTGTTAGTCAATAATGCAACTTTTGAGGATAAAGATAAACAAGGCATTCTAGCTTTGGCAGATTCAATTCAAAAGTATCTAAAAAGTATTGATGAAATTTTACAAGATAGATTAGCAAATGCAACTGAGGGTAATAATTCAAATTCAGATTTAAGTGCTAAAGTAGAAAACATGTCAGAAAAATTTGATTTGAAAACTGCCACAGGTTTAATTCCTGTTATGAACGGAAATGAAAATGTAACAAAAAGTCTCATTGATAACATTGAATTATACGACTCATTACTAGATGCGAACGGTAAAAAACTTTTAACTATTTTTGTTTTAAAGACACGTCTTTCAGAAAATGCTAAAATTAGATTAAAACAAAATTATGATACAAATAAGGATTTAATTTCCGATTTGAGATCGCACTTCATTACTAAAAAATCAGTTTCAACTTTATCAAATCAATTACATAATGCAAAACAAAATGGGAAATCAATTGATAGTTTCGGTAGATATGTTGAAGAATTATTAGTTAATTTAACGATTAGTGAAGGCGATGGCAATGTAGATGCAATGGAAACTTTAAGAGTAGTTAATGAAAAAATTGCAATCCATGCATTTGCGAATGGTCTACAAAATAACGATTTGAAAACCATAGTTAAATCTAGAAATTATACTAAACTTAGCGATGCCATTCAGGGTGCACAAGACGAAGAAATACCCAAACAAAACATGTTTTTTATGAAAAGTCATAATTCCTCAAGTTGGGGTAAAAGAAAAAATTCAAATTACAATCAGTTTCGCAGGGGACGAGGTAATTTCACAAATTACAATGGTAATAAAAGAGGCAATTCTAACACTCGGCCTAATTTTAATAATTATCGTGGAAATAATAGTCATAGAAATTATTGCATACGAGATGTAAATGAACCTTCTACGTCACAAACGTTTTTTCGTGCCTAAATATGCTAAAAATGTTTCAGTTTATAATGCTAATGGACTAAATTTTGTTGAATTTAATTACAACGGATTGAAACTAAATTTTCTATTAGACACAGGTTCCTCAGTAAGTTTAATATTCTCAAAATATTTACATGAACATGAAATTATAGATTTTACAAAGAAGGTTCAAATTCAGGGAGTCACTGGATCAACGGTGTCACATGGCTCAGCTAATATTACTTTACATGTAAACAATGAAAAAAAAATATCTCATACATTTTTGTTGATGAATGAATTTGACAACTCTATGCATGGTATTATAGGTTCAGATTTCTTTAATAAATATGCTGCATGTATAGACTATGAAACATTTTTATTTACTTTCTGGATAGACGGTTTCAAAATTTCACTTCCAATGCACTCTAAACAATTATCTAATATACTAATTCCGCCAAGATGCGAAATAATTAAATTTTTTCATACTGACATTAAGAATGAGAGTATCGTATTACCAGAACAATTATGCGAAGGCGTTTTTGTAGCCGGAATTTTAGTTAAGCCTGATAATTGTAATAGAATTCCCGTTAAGATTTTAAATGTTAGAAATGAACCGGTAAATATTAAAAATTTTAGACCAAAATTAGACAAATTAGAAAATTACAATTTAGGGAAAATTAAAAACGGAGATAATTTATCGGTAAGTCGTGCTGATTCATTGTTAAACTGTTTAAAATTGAATTATTTACATAACGAGGAAAAAAGTGCAATTGAAAAGCTTTGTGTCAAATATTCCGATATTTTTCATTTAGAAAATGATCCTTTAACTGTTACAAATATTTATAAATCAGATATACCTCTAAAAAACCCAGCTCAATCGGTTTTTGTTAAACCGTATCGGTTACCCTTTGCCCAAAAAGATGAAATTCATCGTCAAGTAGACAAAATGTTAAAAGACGGTATTATAGAGGAGACGAGATCAAAATTTTCGTCGCCTATATTACTTGTTCCAAAGTCATCGTTGAATGAGAATAAAAGATGGAGATTAGTTTTAGATTACCGATTATTGAACAAACAAATAGAAGATGATAAATTTCCGTTACCTTCAATTACGGATATTTTAGACTCCTTGTCCGGTGCTATTTATTTTTCCCATCTTGACCTTTCCCAAGGATATTATCAAATAGAATTAGACCAACTCAGTCGACCCTGTACAGCCTTTAGCACAGACCGAGGGCAGTACCAAATGACCAGATTACCTCAAGGATTAAAAATTAGCCCTTCTTCATTTTCACGAGCTATGACCATTGCAATGTCGGGATTAAATTACGATTCTTGTTTCATATATTTAGATGACCTTATAGTATTCGGTAATAACTTAATAAATCACAACAAAAATTTATCTAAAGTTTTCCAACGATTAAGAGACGTAAATTTAAAACTTAATCCAAATAAATGTGAATTTCTGAAAAAAGAAATTTTATATTTGGGACACACTATTTCGGCAGAAGGTGTCTCACCAGACCCTAGAAAAACCGAAATCATAAAAAATTATCCTGTTCCCAAAGACTCCAATGAAACTAAGAGATTTGTAGCATTTGCTAATTATTATAGAAAATTTGTCAAAAATTTTGGAGATATTGCTAGACCTTTAAATGAATTAACAAGAAAAGGGGTACAGTTTGAATGGACCCCAGAATGCCAAAAATCCTTCGAAATTTTGAAACAAGCCTTACAAAATCCACCTATTTTACAGTTTCCGAATTTTTCAGAAAATAATTGTTTTATCTTAAATACCGATGCCTCAGGTTATGCCATTGGTGCCGTTTTGTCTAATGGAAATGATAAACCTATTGCATATGCCAGTAGAGTCTTAAACAAAAGTGAGAAAAATTATAGTACAATTGAAAAGGAACTTTTAAGTATATGTTGGGCAGTAAATCACTTCAGACCGTACCTGTATTCTAGACGCTTCGTTATATATAGTGACCATCGTCCGCTTTTGTATCTTTTTGGAATGACAAACCCTTCAAGCAGACTTACTAAATTTAGGTTATTGCTTGAGGAATACGACTTTACAATAAAATACGTTAAAGGTAAAAATAATGTAGTAGCAGACGCTTTGTCCCGTGTCGAATTATCGTCGGATGATTTGAAGGAGATGAAGCCAAATATGAAAGAAACTACTTATATGGTAACTAGAGCACAGGCAAAGCTAGCAAATGAAAATATTGTTGGTAGTCTTGATTCTAATCTAGAGAAAAGGACTGATCACCCTGGACTCATAGAATTATTAAGGCGACCAAAGTATTCTTTTCAACTTTGTCCTATGTTACAGAAAGATTTTGAGAAAATAGTAAGAAATAAAAAATATGATTATAAAATAGGGAAATTAATTTTAATTGAAAATTCGCGAATAATTTACATAAATCAGAATACTCTATCATCGTTAGACTTAGGTACTACGTTGAGAGATCTGAAAATAATGTGTAATAAATTTAATATTCCGGAATTAATTATTGTAAAAGATGAAAAGTGCATGTACTTATTAAATGAACTTATAAAATTCCCTGAAAAAATAAAGAAGTTTGATTTAAAAATATCAATTGTAAAATCTAACGAAGAAGTTTTAGAATTAGAAAAAAGACAAATAATATTAAACGACTATCATTTGTTACCTACCGGAGGTCATGCTGGAATAAATCGTATGTTTAATAATATAAAGAAAACATATTTCTGGCCAGGCCTGCGGAATGATGTAGAAAGTTTCGTGAAAAAATGTGATGATTGTCAACGACACAAGCATTCACAGCGAAACATTGAGCCACTGAAAATCACTACCACTGCTAAATCAGCTCTACAAAAAATATATCTCGATTTGGTAGGTCCTTTAGAGCAGGATATCGATAATAACAAATACATTTTAACTTTACAATGCGAATTGAGTAAATTTGTTGAATGCTACGCTATTACAAATAAGGAATCTTATACAGTAGCAAAAACATTTGTTGAAAATTATATTTTGCGATATGGGGTTCCTGATGAAATTGTAACAGACAAGGGCACAGAATTTTTGTCGTCTATTTTAGAAGAAACGTGTAAACTTTTAAATATCAAACATTTAAACTCAACCGCTTATCATCACGAAACTTTAGGGTCTTTAGAAAACTCACATAAAAATTTGGGAGCTTATTTACGTATGCAGGTAGCTAAACAACCAAATTCGTGGAGTTCATGGGTGCCTTATTGGAGTTTCTCTTACAATAATACTGTTCATACTGAAACCAAATATACACCACACGAACTTGTATTTGGAAAAACAGCTACTTTGCCATCTAACTTAACTGATCAAATTGATACTATTTATAATTTTGATGATTACCCTATTGAACTGAAATATAGAATTCAAACAGCTTGTGATGATGCGAGAAATAATTTAATGTTATCAAAAGACAAAAGGAAAGAAAGGTATGATAAGAAAACGAAAATTGTAAATTATAAAGTAGGCGATAAAGTTTTATTAAAAAACGAGGCTGGGACTAAGTTGGAACCATTATTTAAGGGTCCATATATAATTATTGAAGAAAACTCCCCTAATGTAGTTATTAATGTTAATGATAAGCTTATAGAAGTACATAAAAATAGGATTAAGTTATATCATGAATAATAAATAATTTAAAAAAAAAAAAAATGTTTACAGACGTCTAAACATTTTTTTTCTCGCCCTTTGGAGGTGTAATGATATTCATTATTTTAGATATTTAGTAATATATATTTCACAATTTCCTCTATCAAGTGCATCGACTTCAGGTGTAGTATTATTGACCTGTGTATACTGTTTAATCAGCAATAAGACTGTTGCTACCTGAAGTACTTTACGCTGATAGATCGATTTTGATATAATGTTTTAGGTTAAATGGATTATTGTAGATTATTATAATTGGTGCATTCAACTAGTGTAGAAGTAAATAAAATTAGGTTTTATAACAAAATGTGTTTAAATTATTAAAGTCTAATTAAAGAGAAGTTAGTTTATCACACATCAAGTAAAAGCCTCATCTATTCAATCAGTCAAAATTTAGTTTAACAACACAAAATACCTACTAAAGCACAATCAAAGAAGAAGCAAAAGTTTCACTAAACACACACTGAAAATAACGAAAACGGCAAAATAAAACCACTTAAATATCAAAGGGCTTATAGGGCAGCTGATTTCTTTTACTCGTTGCTAAGATGACATTTACATTTCTGAGCGCCATCTATTGATTTCTACTCTTCCCAATACTGCATAGGACTTAGAAAAATTATTTTTCGTTTCAAAAACGCATGGAAAGTATTTTTAAAATGCTTTAAAATGAATTCTCCTGTTTTGCATGTAAGTGATTTCGTTTAATTAAAAGTGTAACGTTTGGAGAATACAATTTAAAAAAAGTCTCGGGGTGACGTTGACGACCGACCTGGGGTAGGTAATTTAAATTTCCACTCGAAACTATCTCCATTATTTAAGCAAAATCTGCCGAGGGGATTATCTAGTCATGATCAGGATATTGCTTTGTGAGCTGCAACAGATATGTCCACCGCGCTATCGGACACACGTTGCATTTTGTCTTGACAGTTATAAATGACCCTTATGTTGTGGCTTGTGGTATTACGGTAGGTTTCTGACGCTACGTTTGCCTTTTAATTTATGTTAAAGATAATGTTAGTTGTTGAAATTATGCCAACTTTTAAATTTTAATATTAATCGGAAAGAATTCAAACTTAAAATTTGACGAAATTTCAAATATACATATACTATTAAAAATAATTCACAAACGCACCACGAAAAGCGTTTACCCGTCGTTTGACCGACATAAGTACACTGTCAGTTTTCGATATATTATGAACGTACTCGTTATGTCATCAGTCATTATTGTTGAGCGCGAATTTTAAACTAATGGCATTTTTATTCAAATAATTTTATCTTGATAGGTAATTTCAAGCAGTATATTTGTTAAAAACAATCTTCTGGGTGTACAAAATTATGTTGCACAAGTTTTTGTTGAACTACTCGCCCTGAATTCTCAAAATATTTTAATTTGTCCATTATTGACCTAGTTTAAATCATCAATTACTAATAGAGAAATTCAACTTCTCAGTTGGCTAGAAGAAGCAATAATTGTCAACTTTACAGCTTGTAGTGGGAAAAATAATATTAAATTATCATAGATTAGTTTTCTGAGAGTATTTTGCCGAAATTTCACTTCAATATTCACAGTTTTGTGGTATTTAGACGACCATTTAGGTTAAACTTAAATTTTCCGAAAATATTGACCAGCATAATAAAAAGTTTCAAGTCCGTGATACAAAAATACATTTTAAAACCAAGCCGATTGCCACGGGACGATTTAAATATTCCATAAAACGACAGATTTGAAAGTTAGATCTCAAAATTTTAGTCTCCAACTAAAATTATGAAGAGAATAATAGAGATAGAGGTAGAAAAAGAGTAAGAGAGCGAGAAATACAACAAGAACCTTGACAAATATTACTTTGACGATGGCTAGAGATTTGTTGTTCAGAAGCAAGGATATTCATGGAGCTTCCTGGCGCACAGTCGTCCTTCCGCCGGTCGCATTGTTCTAGATTTATGTCCTGGTCGCGCGTACATTGTCCTGTTATCCTGTCTGTCTGGTGCACACATAATGGCCGCAATGCAGTTTCAAACAGGAGTTGTTCTCCTCTAACCTAAACTAACCTCAATATGTATTATTTAAGTGACAGATTAAATAGCTCTGTAGCGGGGAACTACAAGTTGTGGATGGTAAGGACGGAGAAATTTACTCGAAATAATTAATTAGATTTATGTCGAAAACTATCTTTATTAGAAGTATACGAGGATGTATTGATATCAAGTTAGCCTAAACAAAATATTGCGTTACCATAGCAACGAACAATAACCAGATTCACGCAATAAATTGAAAGAAAAAAGATGTCCACCGAAATTGTGAGAATCGGAAAATTTGAGTATCGAGCCATCATCAAGTACCTGTATTTAAGAGGGTTAAGAGGTAAGCAGATTTACGAAGATTTGCTTAATACCCTTGGTGATCAATGTCCTTCGTCCTCTCCAAGACCTAAGAAGTTTCGTGTCCAAAAATCTGCTGTAAAAGTTCTTACTTCAGTTTTTTGAGATTGCATGGAGTGATCATGATTTATTTTTTGGATAAGGGTAGAACAATAACCGGAGATTACTATTCGACATTACTGACCACTCTACGGGAAAAAATTAAAGAGAAAAGACGCGGAAAGCTATCCAAAGGTGTTTTGTTTTTGCAGGACAACGCCCCTGCACACAAATCACATGTTGCCATGCAAAAAATTCGTGATTTAGGGTTCAAATTGCTAGAACACCCCCTTATTCACCAGATTTGGCTCCGTCCGACTATCATCTCTTTCCTCAACTGAAAAAAAGTTTAAAAGGTCGTAAATTTTTTCCAACGAGGAGGTAATAAAAGCTGTGGAGGTCTGGTTTGCAAAGCAAGAAGAAATTTTTTTTTTGAAAGGTCTAGAGATGTTGCAAGTTTGCTGTTATAAATGTAACCAATTAAAAGGAGAGTATGTTGAATGATAAAATATTTTGACATTGAAATTTTGTTTGGTTCTATAGTAGGCTAAGAATTTTTCAATATACATATGTATTAAATAGAAAATAATACACATGAAATTATTATTTCACTACCTTCACTCAAGTTTTTATTCAATCAATTTTGTAATTTGTTTTCGCAAATTTAATGCAATCACATAAATTCATTCTTAATTAAAATTTACGGTATTCTACCATCGAGACAATATTTTTTAATTGATTGGATCAATTAGATATACTTCGTAGATTTAAAAAACAATTATTGCAAACATGACCCCACCCGAGAAATGGGGTCTCTGAAGGTATTTTCCAGTGTCGTATCAATATTAATTTCAACATAGTCCTTAAAAATATAATGATTTATATAATTAACAGAATATACAGGATGTCCCACGACGATGGAGACAAGTGATATATCAGAATTGGATGGGTGTGAATTAGAGCAAATGCTGCATCTTTTCTTGTTATTGTGTTACCCAATGAGTTATTTGTTTTTGGCCACGTGATGTCGCATTCAAAATTATTAATGGGACAACCTGTATATTTGTGCCTTGCTGTGTTCCTCCCGATAAAACAATTCCAACTTACTAGCACACTTGGGGTCGAAAGTGATTAATTCAAGAGCTACATGTATCTTGAGGATTGTAAGTTAAAAAATTCATAATTGAATCCCCTGTAATTTTCGGCATTCTTACATTCGTACGTACGTGGGACACCCTGTATGTTAGCATGAAGTAATATCCTCAGAATGATAAGTATTTACACGGGAATTAAAGTAATCGTAATCTAAATACTTCAGAAATTTCAAAATGCTGATGTTTTTCCGTGTATCTAGGTATATTTTTGTATTATTTAAATAAATATAACAATAAGATTATTATTCACTTTTCATAAATAATAATAAATTGTCCGTAAACAACAAAGTACAGACCTGATGAAAGCTGTCAGTGGAACAGTAGAAAAAGACGCAAGACACATTGCCAATACGAAAGGTACGTTTGCATCCTATTTTGAGCGATGTAATTTCTTCCGATTGATAGGTCGTCTAAACATCAACTTATCAAATTTCTCAAGTCAAAGATTAGGGTTAACGGTTGAAGTACATTCAATCAGTTCATTAATGTGTAATTTGGATTAGGATTAACCACAGACCTGCCTTTTTCCATTTCTTCCAACGTAATGTCTTATAGAAGGACATTAACAATCAATAGCGCACACCAAGAAGGGTATTACATGAACTCTATACCTGTACACGCTTGTTTTCCATCCGATAAAGAAAAAGTAATGTGTGCGTACACAAGAAATGAAACAATGCATCTTTCAGTTCCCAAACAATTTTTATTTTAAGTCAAAGATGTATGATACTCGTTTTTGAAATTGAAGTGCATCTTTTGCAGGTTCTGGCCTGCCGAAACACGATAAAAACAATACAAATATATAGTGACTATGCCAAACGAAAAGATGATAAATTCTTGAGACTCGGCTCTTTGTTCGCGGCGCGCTCCGAAACGTTTATTCTAAACAG